>JAXCHB010000248.1:3407500-3502498 GCA_036926305.1 Uropetala carovei
ACTGCTCGAAAAATTTAATACCCACCGGTGTTAGTGAGCTTAAGGTTAGACCAGAGCGTACTGGAAATACGTCGAATGAGTCGCTATACTGCGTTTCCAGAGATCGTACGGGTGAGGCGTGTCTACGGTTAGACTTGTAGGGTGAGGGGGAGAAAGTGTCAGCCAATAAGAGGTCTTAAATTTCCCACGCCTTTCAAAAATTCTTGACGAGCGCTGTTGACACGATTGCTCTCAGAACTTCACTCGTCCACAGCTGCTGTTGAAACTAGCGAAATTCGAAATGTGGCAACATTGGGTCGTAGCCTAAGCGAAGTAACCCGAATGCGGACGGAATACTGCGAATCTGACCCGTACGACTTCGGGAAACGCACTATAGAACCGAGAAATACTGCTGATATTTTCCCCAGGCGCGATAAGGCAGATCAATAGAGGCATTAGAGTTTGCGTTGGCTCAATGACACGCTTCTGGGTATTAGGTATAGCTTGACCGCGTAGAAAACGTCCTGCGCGGAAATTGCCGCGCATCCCCTCCGAGGAGGGGTATACCCCCACTCCCGCTATAACTCCCTCCCTCGTGAACGTCCCTCGCGGTTGCCAGCTTTTGCCGATTATTATTTTTTCCGAAAAATTAAAAACGCCGCTACTTTTCATAAGTGGAAAACAGGCCTACGGTCCACATTTGAGGGAAACTGACAACACTGAGCTGCTTACAAGGGACTCTCCGCTCGAGAGTGAGGGGAAGGGATAGGAGGGAAGGGAAGGTGTGGAGGTGGGGTACCTAGGTATCCTTAGCTCCGCCCACTGGTCGCCAAGGAGGTCGTTTTCTACGCGGTCAAGGTATAATGTAAATGTGAATCACTCATTCAATCAATTTATTTAGCCTATTCTCTTATGAGGTGATTCTCAAGTGGGGTTCGGCATCTGATTGTTAAGGATCCAGCGAAAATGTCGTTAAATAACTAAATTAACGATTTTGAAATGTCCGAATGTCATTAGGACAATAAACTTTCCCATAATGAATTAATTATGACGTGTCCAAACGTAATGATACCCGTATTTATACAATATACAACCGTTTCAAGGCGGGGAAGCTGTGAACTTCTTTTTATCTTTGAAAGGGCCCGTGAATATGTTGGGAATCGCCGTTCTTATGCGTCACATCCGTTCTTCAAATGATGCGACATATTGTCACATTTACGTTTTTTTAAACTGAAATGGCACAGTCACACCCTTCTTTCTCATTACTTTCCTAGCCGTATCGCACCACATTATCATCACCAAATATTACCTCTCCCTCTTTCGCCAAATTTCGTTCTTTTTTCCCTTCTTCCCTTCCCATGAGGATACTTTAAAAGGCGCTAGGGGTTACTTGAGAATATTTATGTGATGGCTGATATTTTGACACTGGACACTCCAAATCAGTTTTTTTCACTTCGATGTTGTTATAGAATATGTTTTATAATAAATTTCTTCATAATATGTGCACATAAACAATACAGTGTATTTTGTCTCTAAAAACATTGACTGCATACATAACAGTAAACTGCAGCTTTATCGCTGTGGGCAGCGGCTTAAGTATTTTGTTTACTTCCGTTGACCAAGGGACAAGATATGCATTACGGATTGTCATAAAACCAGGTAAAATCAAACTGGCGAATCTAAAATAAGTACAGATTTCTATTCCTCAGCTTAGATTTGTTAGATACAAAAGAACATTTGGAATAAATCACGGAACAATTACGATAATATTTTCCAGAAACAGACGATTATAGTATGTGGTTGCGCAATATGTGGATTTTTCGATTCCACATCTACCAGGAAAAGAACAAGAAAGCCTCATGGATATTTCTACTGACGATGGACTTGAAAATTAAATTCTCGAAGGTATCTTTGATTGCTTTCTGGGAAAAATTACCAAACGTGTATGGGGGAGGTGGCTAAAAGAGCAGTCAAAATATTCATTCCCTTCCTCACAACGTGCATGTGCTAATCTGGATATTCACCTTTGAGTTTAATTAAGACAAAAAATCGTCAGAAATTGCACGTTGAATCTTACTTACGATTGAGGTTTTCATCAATAGAGTCAACGATTGACTCTTTATGTCATGCATAACAGGTAAATTCATCTCGATAAGTGTCATTTATTATATGTAAAATCGTCCGTTTTAAAATGTCTATTTAGTGTAATACTTGTCATATTATTTTATAAGGGGGTATTTCAATTGATTGAATGAGTTCTAAGGGGTAGGCGGCCAAAAATGTTTGAGAAACCCTGCTATAACCCATGCATGTCAAATTCGAAGAAGTAACTGGGCCACATTGAAGCAGCAGATGTTACAGAAGGGCTGCCTTAGAATTATAGTTGTTTAATGAGGGCTAGAATTGACAACGTAGACTTTGTATAGAAGTTTGGTCACCTGTTCTGCTATTAAAAACAATGATTTATAAACCGCGTTCAACTGTATTTCAATAGCTAATAAGAAAAAAATCGGTACAATATACATTGTACAAACTTTCTCATATACTAATGCGCCGTTTAATTATCTTTTGAAAAATAGGAATTATGTAGAACATTATATACATCAACTTAAATAACTATACGAAATTTGATGAAAATCGTATGAGCCGTTTTTAAAGTTGCTCAAGAATAAACTAGCCTTAGGTATATTAATCTTTTGAGAATTGTATGAACTATGCAATATTATTGTAGACGTAAACTGAAGTAACTACGAAATTTGATCAGAATCGTTGGAGCCGTTTTTGAGAAAATCAAATTGTTGTTAAAGCTGCCTAGAATAAACTAGCCTTATATTAATTTTTTGAGAAATATGAAACACACGTAAGTAGTATTATTGCAGACGTAATATCAAGTAACTGTACGAAATTTGATCATAATCGTGGGAGCCGTTTTTGAGAAAATCAAATTGTTGTTAAAGCTGCCTAGAATAAACTGCCCTTAATTATTGTGCGTCTACCATTTCTTCAAAGTTTCTATTCAGTATGATAAGATGCCTAAGTACGAGATTTCATTCATTTTCGCTCTACCGTATAGGCTTTATAGCCGCCGCGAATAAACAGACGGCAGGGCGAAAACCACTTTTTCGGACTAAGGTATACATCTAAAACATATATTTCCATCAAAATCTCGATGTCGATATTTTTTGCGATTACCATACTTTCTCTTTCTACTACTTATATGTGAATTCTGCATTAATAACGAACTAATAGTCACTAATACATGGTTCAAAAACCATAAACGAAGACTGTACACGTGGAAAAGCCCAGGAGATAGAATGAGCTGCCAAATAGATCACATCCTAGTAAAACAAAGATGCAGGAACAGCATAAAGAATGCTAAGACATTACCAGAGGCAGATCACATCCTTCTAATAGTCGATGTAACTACAAAGCTTAAACAAATAAGGAAAACGAGAAGAGATAGATTTGAGACCTAGAAAAACTGAAAGAAAGGTGGGATGCATTGAGCACGAAGTTGGAAGAATGCCTTAGAAATTTGGAAAACAAACCGAAGACCGTGGATGCAGAATTAGAGGAAATTAAAGCCAGTATCAAAGACATCTTGAATAAAGAGAGAGAGAAGAATAAAGGGAGAGAGAGAGAGAGAAGAAAATCAGACAACCATGGATCACTAAGGAAATCCTGGAGAAAATGGATGAGAGAAGAAAATGGAAAAACATTAACAGTGAATAAGGTAGAGCCAACTATAGATGCATAAACAATGAGTTGAGAAGGGTAACAGATAAAGCTAGAGAAAATTGGACAAAAGAAAAATGTGAGGAAATACAACAGATAGAGAAGTTAGGAAGGTACGATATGATGTATGCTAGGACACTGGAATTAGAAGATAAGAAACCTAATGGAATTCGTGGTAAAGGAATTATGAATACAGATGGAAAAATACTCGCAGAACCAAAGGATGTGGCACAGGTAGGGGAAGAATACGTTAAGGAACTATAAAACAAGCAAGCAGGATCGGCACAAATAAAATGGAAGAAGAGGATAACATTGAAGAAGACAACTTGGGACCTGGTATTATGAAAAGCGAAGTGGAAAATGCGATACTGGAATTGAATAAAAGAAAAGCTACAGGCACCGATGGAATACCGGCAGAGGTACTTAAATTCATGGGATCGGAAGGGTTAAAAGTGATTACGAAATTAATTAACAAGATTTACGACTCGGGAGAGTGGCCTCAGGATTTCCTAGAAGTAACAATGATCCCTATAAAGAAGAAGCCAAAGGCAATGCAGTGTAAAGACTACCGAACGATAAGCCTACTGTCACACACTTCGAATATAAAGACTAGGACTCTTAATAAAAGGTGAGAGAAAAAGACCGAAGAAATTCTTGGGGAAGATCAATTCGGCTTCAGAAAAAGACGAGGAGCCAGAGATGCTATCGGTGTAGCGAGAATCATATCAGAAAAGGCCATAAAGTACAGCCAAGATTGCTGCGAATGTTTCGTAGACTGGCAGGCTTTCGATAGAGTAAATTTGGTAATGTTGGTGAGGATACTAAAGGGTATAGGTGTAGCCTGGAAAGACAGGAGACTGATAAGGAATCTATATGTGAATCAAGTTGTAAAGGTCAGGTTGGAGAATGCGGACACCCGCGGAGTAAATATCGGTAGAGGAGATAGACAGGACTGTTGCCTATCGCCGATCCTATTCAATATATATGGAGAAGAGGCTACTTAAAGAAGCGTTAGAAGGCGCAGGAGATTTCAAAATTGGAGGAAGGATTATAAGAACAGTGAAATACACGGATGATCAAGTACTTATAGCAAGAAAGGAACTCCATAAAATGATAAACAGACTAGTGATAACAGGTAGAAAATACGGTATGGAAATAAATACACAAAAATCAAAATCATGCGAATACCAAGTAAAGAAGAAGAAAATTTGAACATAAGTACGTAGTGGAGAAAAGTCATTAGAACAAGTTTCAGATTATAAATACCTTGGAAGCATCATAACGAGAGAAGCAAAATGTACCGATGAAATCATGACTAGAATAACGAAAACAAAAGCCGCTTTCAGAAGAAAGAAACTCCTACTAACGGGGAATATAAAGGAGGATACCCGTAAGAAGTTGATAAAATGTTATGTATGGAGTATAGCTTTGTATAGGGGCAGAAACATGGACGCTACGGAAAAAAAATTATATAAAATACTTGAAAAGATTCGAAAAGTGGACACGTAGAAGAATTCTGAAGATAAAATGGACAGATAGGATGAAAAACGAGGAACTACTACGAAGAATAGGAGAGAAGCGAACGATTATACAGACTATCAAAAAAAGGAAGGCGAACTGGATTGGACATTACCTGAGGAGAGAGAGCATGATTAAAGAAGTGCTAGAAGGAAAACTGGATGGAAAAAGAGAGGTAGGAAAAGGTTTCAGCTGATAGACGACTTGAAAGGGAAAGAGAGCTATCAAGACACGAAGAAGACTGCAGAAAATAGAAGTATGTGGAGAATCAGGTTGAATCATGAAAAATCACGGACCTGTCTACGGACAGACTACCTATGCTGATGAAAAAGTAAAAAATCGTGTCCTTGTCACAAACAAAGTATTTATAGAAAATCTGGAACTATTTAGTCGAAAGAAAATTAGCATTCGGGCCGCCAGCTCGACATGCCTGCTATAACCAATAACCCTCTCCAATAATTGAACAAGAAATTTCATAATTTGAAACTAGGTCTTTATTCTCATACGGCACAGAATTTAATTTTGAATGCTTATACCACTGCTCGCACCTCCAAGGGCGGATCTAGAAACTTCCCAAGGGGGGAGGGGGGGGGGGGCGATTATTGACTATTTTTCCACAGGGAATATTTATAATTTGTACACTAAATCCTTGTCAAAATTATTTTTTATTAATAAAACATGGTACACGATAGAATAGTATGATAATTATCACAGTGAAGCCTATTGGGGAAAACCTCCTGCAGCATGACAACCCTCTCGTCTTCCCCTTTCGCGGTATACCGTCAACTCGTGGACGAATTGACGTGCGACGAGTTGTCTTGCGACGAATTGACGCGCGACGAGTTGTCGTAGAACCCCCTTTTGCTATCCCTAAAGAACGCCCCCCCCTCCCCTTTGCATGCATCACTACGCACCTGCAGCACTATTTCACACACACACGCACGCGCGCGCACACACACACATACTTAAAAAGGATCCTATTATACTTACGTCTAGATTCTCACTTACTTATGTTAGACAATCAGCAAAGTCTCTTCATTCCTTTTACTCCAAAGACAAATGCGTTTTTGGCGCTCAATTTCCTTCTTCGGAAAACATCCGACGCGATTCTGATTAAATTCACCGCTTTGTTCGATCAAAATGTGGAGTGCGACGTTCAGATCAAATAATGGAGCCAAGTGGAAGCGGCAAAAAAGGAACGAACAGGGAGCGAAAAAAATGAAAATTTCCTATAATCAAGATCGCGAAGCAGCGACGCGCTATTCCGAGAAGCCACTATAAACACCATCAACTATAAAGTAAGGGAAAAAGGAATGTGCAGAAGCCATTGCGCAGGGAGCGTAGAGTCAACACCAATAGAAATATGTTTTGCCGTTAATACTTGACTAATGACTTCTTGTAGGTATAACTCTTCTTGACATGACACTAATAAACTCGTCGCAAATAGTGGATGACAGATATGAATTTATTACCATGCGAAATATGTTTTCAGCCAAGAAATTGTCGATTTTTTCAATTCCAACGCCATCATATAATTGGCGTTATTTTGAGGAACAAAAGCTTCATCTCCTCTAAATGATAGTCCTCGAGAAGACAACGAAAGAACAACTGCTACAACCCTATGCAATACTTTTCGCCAGTAAGCACTTTCTTCTTTAAGATGACCAATCAGCTTAGTATAAAACCTTTTTCCTTCAAATAAATTACACTCGTCTTATGACCATGTGAATTTTCGCGCTCACAAACTCTTCTTGTCGCATTTTTCATGTATTGAATCCTTTAGATAAAATCGATTCACCACCAAATAGTCTACACGGTCCGTAAAAAAAACTACCGGTGCTAAAAGAATATATTAACCAAGTACGCGGTTGGTTTTCCTTATTTAACGATTGCCGTTCAAATAGTTTTTATTAAAAATCGAGCGCAGTGAGAATATTGTCTCTTTGAATTGCTGAAATCGACCCCTCAAGTCTATTGAACGCCATTTTTTGCAACAAAATCTTCAGTTAATTCGCTTATCGCCCAGAAAACAGGGTCGCTACTTATACGTACTACGTATGGAGAAAGTAAAAATGATCCAATGAACCGCCATCGAATAAGAAAATTACTTATATGAAAGACTTGTGTATCCGTCGGATTTTTGCCTTAGTACTACCATTAATATAATGTAAAATATGACATTTTAAATTTGGGTATTTTTTCGAAGAATCCCGTAATTATTGCCAGACATTACGATAGTGTATTCTTAAATGAGGCATTCAAAATTTGCATACCATTTATAGAAAATTTATATTTTGCATCATTCATAATTTGGTGTCTCATATTTTAGCGACTTTATAATTTGGCGCCGTAGAGAGTTGCCTTTGCGTAAATACGGCACTGGCAATAACACGTCATCCCACGAAGATAAGAGTGAATGGTACAATCTCCATTTAAAAAAATGCTTAAAACGGTTACTTTTCGCTTCCGCTAACGAGATTACGAATAACATATAAACATTTATAGCAATAAACGAAAAAGAGAATCGAAGAAATTTCTCCCTAATTTATTCGAAGACTCCCGGCAACATGTCTAAAAACAACAGTCGACAAACGCGAAGCGGAAAAGGGGGAGAATGACCGTTCCCATAATCCCCTTTGAAATATGAGGAAGGTCCCTGCTCCTTTGAAAGGAAAAGGAAGTCCTCAACGTGATATCCTTAAAGTTAGCCTTGCGACCAATCAGAGAGGTCGATGTATTTAATCCCGCAATAAAAAGGCGCCAATATGAGGCAAACAAGCTAATTCCCTCGGAAACTTCTACACACTTCCTTTTACGTTCCTTCCTCCAACCTTCCCGCTCCTATAATGCGTAAATAATGCGTAAGTAATAAAAATAAAATCTTTCGAAAGAACCGCGGAGATTCCACCCGTTTATTGCGTCTGAAATTTTTCCATTCTACGGAAACGGCAAGGATCCGCACGTGTAGGAAAGAGTCTGCGGGTGGGAAAGAGGGGCGGAAATTCACCCTTCTTTTATTTTATTTTTTTTGACGAACACCTGGTAGATATATATAAGCGAGTAATATGAGGCACTCGTCTGTTGTCACGGTGGACTCATACGAAGATACGTTCGCTTCTAAAAAAAATAACAAAAGCATGGATCGCATCGACATATGCGTGATAGGTGCAGGATCCGCCGGACTCTGCTCCGCCCGCCACATCTCATCTTCCGGAAAGTTCCGTTGCGTCGTCTTCGAGCAAACGGGAGCCATTGGCGGAACTTGGGTTTACACCGAAGAGACGTGCAAAGACAAGTTCGGGAATCCTATACATTCTAGCATGTACCACTGCCTCAAGTAAGTCGACGTTCGGATGGCCTTTTCCTATTGTATGCGTTTCTTCTAAAGTCCCCCTTGCTCGACCATTTTCAGAGATCTTCCATTCCTATGATTGCGTTTGTCCGGTGTATAAACTCCTAGCGTCTGCTCGACGTACACGCGCACGGACCTTGCAATCCTGCCTCGGCAGCGGTTGTCTGTACACGCGTCCGGAACTTGCAATCCTGTCTCGGTAGCGGTTGTCCGTACCGGATCCCGACTTCTTTTTAATCAGACCTAAACATCTGAGCCATCCATTTACCATTTTTTCGACGTTAAAATAAGCATAAATGTCAAAGGTGGCGATATAAATTTAAATTGCCGCTTTGAGGGGCGAACAGGGATAAAAAATTACTAGCTTGAGTGTTTTAAAATGTATAGATTTCTTTCGCCGTCTCCTCTTTCTACGATTTGTTTCTTTTCCTCTACATATCTTTCCCAGCCGCAACTCCATTTCGACGCATCGGCGCAGGGGGAATGAATTGAAATGGATGGGAATGTTTTTCAAAGGGGAACACAATGCGTATTTCGGTCGCCATGATTCGGGACGGTATTTATCAGTTTTCCTAAACTTAAAGGTTCGAATTCCCAATAAAACACTAGTGATTTTTTTTATGACTCGGCACAAACCCTTGCAAAAATCATACGTGATTATATCCGTGGCTGCCCTTAGGAACCCGGGAGTCAGGCTATTGCCTTGTAAACCACAATCTTTCACAATGACCTATACGTTATTTCCAAATATATGGTCTGGGTAGGAATAGATGTCGCTGAAAGAGCAGGCATCTCAATGGCATTACTTTGACTTTTTTCACCCCAATGGTTTAAATTTTGGCACTAGTCAAAATCGACAATAAATAAGTTTTATTTACCTAAACAATATCTGCATTAAAATGTTTTGATGTTAAATGGGGCCATAGCATGTATTCTGATAATACTTACAAATATAATTATTTTAATAAAAGCATAAGAAAAATCAACTTATAACAGCTATAACTATAAAATAATTCAATTTTTATGTTTAAATTCAATTTTCCGTGGCAAAATGCTGAGGTTTGCTGTATTTTTGAAACCTACACCGAAATAACTTTTCAGTAAAAATCTCGGCATGATTTCAATGTTACTATTTCGACTTCTTATTTTTTTAAGGACAACTTTGCCAAAGGAAGTTATGCAGTTCAAAGGGTTTCCGTTTCCTCCAATGAAAGAATCTTTCGTCAACCACAAGACAGTGTTGCAGTATCTACTGGATTATGCGAAGAAATACAACCTCTACGACCACATTCAGGTATTGTAAATGCAAATACACTTCGAACAAATCCGCATTTTTAATGACATACTAACTTAAAATCAGTAAATATCAAACGTTACATCACTTTTGCTGCAAAGTTTCAATTTATGAGACCCAAATAAAATTCAGCAATACTTAGCTATTAATTACTGGAATGTTGACTTCCTAATCTAGCGGTTCCCAAACTTTGTGCATCTCCTGTTAAGGCAGCCGACCTTATCGTGACTCCCTTTACCTCATTCAATAACCAACGAATATAAACCGCAATATCATTTTCAAAATATTATATATATATATATATATATACACACAAACACACCTGTTTTATTTGCGCCAAAATTAATTTGATACTAAATATACCACTGCGTAAAATTTAAAAAATGGAACAAAAACGTTACTCCTTCGCGACTCTCTGATAATCTTTCGCGACCCTCAGCTTGCGAACCTCCGTCCTGATGCATTCTTATGAATGAACTCATTCATAGAAATTTGGTAATCATGTAAGTTTTTAAGCCTTCGAACAATATAGAAAATGATTTGTAATAATCATAGATGCAATGGGTAATGAAGATAAAATTATTAATTTCCAAATAAACCACAACACTTCTCACTGCTAACAAAGATTTGTACAACTTTCTGTAACACCTGCCCAAAAACTACCAGGCAAAATTCGTGACAGTATCAAAAATCAACAAAACAAATTACTAAATATAAAATATGATGTAAAATAAATATATTTGCACAAAACAATGAAAAAATATAGTTAACCTCAGAAGTATTAATACTTCCTGCGAACCGCTTAAAAAGCTGGTTTGTTTCACTCCCTTAAATTCAATTCTTGATTTAAAACCCATCAGAAAAAAAAGTATTCCATTTCGCTTGGATGTGAAATTCAATTTTGGTCCATTTTTTCTTTCTCCATAGGTAGTGTAGGCGAAATTTTGTTATCCATAGCAATAGCTAGCAATTTTGTTTATTTATTGTATTTTTTCGTTGTGAAAAGTGATTAAAAGTATTTTTCAATGTGAAAACTATTCCAAGTTTTTAAAAATTATTTACGAGTGTAATTGCCGATAATTACTCTTGAGAACGTTGATGTCGACAGCAACCATATTCATTATTCTGCAAGGAGCAATATTCATGTGCTGGACTCGTGATTATTCTTCGGTGTACTTAGAAAATGAAAAGTGTTTTCATTGGGAGCTCGTGGGTTTTGCACTGGTGATCATTTATAGGAGGTTAACTCAAAAGTTATTGATCGCACTCAAGTATATTCCAAATTTCTGAAATTAACGATTTCCTTCAAGTTCTACAAGAAAGTGCACTCCGTAACCCCGATCGAAAAGGACGGAAAAACGCAGTGGGAGGTCCACGTCGAAGATTTGGAGACGAAAGAAGTCGAGGAATACATTTTCGACGGCGTCATGGTTTGCAACGGGTAAGAATTCTACCATAAAGGCATTCTATTCTATACAATTATTGTAAACGAATACAAAAAAAAGTCCGCAAATACGTGGAACGATTCAAAGTTCAATCGCCAAATTAATGAGCAAGAATTCTTTTCGCTCTCCAAGGCATTACAGCGAACCGAATATCCCCCATGTGCAAGGGATAGATAAATTCAAAGGGATGGTTCTCCACAGCCACGAATTTCGAAGGAAGGATCCTTTCGAAGGAAAGGACGTTGTCATTTGGGGTGCGTCTTCGTCAGGAATGGACATCGCTCTGGAGATACGCAAGGTGGCGAAAAGCGTGAGTATTATTTTGAACAATTATCCTAAACCGTTCCCACAAATTCAACACAATCATTCAATAATATAATATATATATAATAATGTATAATATAATAATAATGTTATATGATAACTTTATATATATATATAATGGCTTAAAGAAAACGAAAGGTCATAATAAAGGTGGCAACAAGGTGCTGGAGGAAGCCCAGTGGACACTTACCTAGGTTGGAAAGCCGCTGGGGGTGCTGAAGACACACGAAAAACACAGAAACACTAAATACATACATATATATATATATATATATATATATATACTGTAATTGCCCGTCAAATATGACGGGTATGCGTGAATTAAGTATTACTTTAAAATAAAATAAAAATTAATGACACCAGCTTTTAATTTAAACAACTTTTAGTAGGTGTATAAAGGTTTGATTCAATGATTTCACTGTCAATGAAAAATTGTATGATCTTTTCTTCGTCTCCAAACATTCGCATAAATTCTTCAAGTGTCGGAATCATTTTTACGGGTTAATAGTAGGACGTAGTCCGGTATGTGGCCGTTGCTACAGTCAAGAGAAGCCATTTCCGTCAAGTCTACAATAAGAAATCCATATTTTACTCTCACTTGCCCTTATATGACCGGTAAGGTATAGATTAATAAATTTATTCGAATAGAGGACAACATTTGCAACAAAAATGTCCGCGAGAGCATACCATTCCGATTTATAGTTTAGGAGATAAAAATTCGAGAAGGCCCCGCATATACCAATATATATCGCGGCAATTTAATTTAAAAGTTGTTAAAGAGTCAAACCCAGAACTACTATATACACGGCGAAGAGTTTCAAATTGAAAAGTCAAGTGATTCCTGAAAGTTTGATCGAAAAAGATTGAAAAGCTTTTTAGTTATGGGCGGTTTTCCTTATTCTCTCATCTAACTCCATAGAGCGTTCCAACGGACGGACGGACGGACAGACGGGCCAACGGACCAACAGAATGAGGATATTATGTAAATAATATAATTTGATTCGTTTGTCTCGCTTGTTCAGTCTCTAAAGGTCAAAAAAACATTTGCGCTAACTTTTCTCACATTTACCGATTAATTTCAATTGGTTATGAAGTACTCTCAGTATTCAAGCAGAAATCGCTCTTAAAATATTTTTTAACGGCCCGAGTCCGATTCCGGGAGCGTTCCATTCCTCCATTTGAATAATATGGGAATCGTTGTAGCGTGTTTCTGATTTGCACATAAACGTTACTTGTAATAGTCGTAAAAATTCGGGACCTAAACAAAAGAACGCAAAAAAAAGAATGAAAATTCATGTTTCTGCCGTCGACTTTCAAATTGGTCCAAAAATCTGTGTGAATGTGAAATCTTTCGTCGCCAAGGGAAACTCCATTGTTGTTGGCTCAGCAAAATCACGCATATTAAATGGAAAGCGAGAAAAAAAACTCTTGAATTTGTTGCCAAAAGGATTTTCTTTAAAGTATATTCAACTTAATTTCAGATTTATATGCTACTAGCTGAAAGTACCCGGCGATGCCCGGGTTATGCCAGACGTCTTTGGCGAATGAAATTATGTATTATATAATAATACAATCATTTCTCTCTTTGCGCCCCTCAAAACGTGTACTTCCGTTGAAATTTCGATTTCGAATTTTTTCATGAAAACAATAATTTCTCTATACCACGTATATTGGAGAAAGTAAAAACTAATTCTGTTATATCTGATACCTATGATTTGGGCGAACTTTTATGTTTTTCTTTTTATTCAAATACATGTCCTTTCTTTTTTATATAACAATCAATGAAACCGTTTATGTAGAATATCAATGAAGAGAAGATAACCATGTAATGTGTTTAAAATAATAACGTGCGTCCCTATTCTCATTAAATTAAAACTTTATGCTTGAGCCTATTTGCATTAATAAACATTATGGATGTATAATTTAATGGTTCTACTTACAAAGATAAGAAATACTTACAAAGAGATAAGATTCCTGCATTCCAACGATGATAGGAAGATTCAACTGCTTTGATTGAATCGTTGGAAACGCTTCCCATACCCAGTTAACTGAATAATTATCCGTAAATATTTATGGTGCTATGTATAAATGTTGACATTGCTACAGCACTAATTTCGATGCTTAAACAAAGTGCGAAGCGAATAACGCTATTCTTTCACCTATTTGAAGGTTTAATTGGCATTAATTGAATCGGAGGCAACAATTACAGTCGCCTTGACAACGTTCGGAAAGAGTACGAAATATCCGCAAAATTTCGAAAACAATTGCGTATTTCTGAATGATTCGACCGTGTAACATGTAAACATCGCACGAATAAGATTGTATAGAGTTTTAGCCGTCGAATAAAGCAAAAACGAAGAAGCTCGGTCCATATTTACATGTTTTAATGTATGAAGGAAAAAAACTTTGCACTCTGAAAAATCGAAAATCCCGTGTAAACTTATGGGAAAATAAAATTGTCTCCTGGATTCGAACCCGGGTCAATTTTGGAAATTCCGGGTACCCTATCTTACTCGTACAGTCATATGAAGTCAATTTGCACAGTTTGGTCCCGATAGCTCAAAGAGCGTGGGAATACATATGGAACAGACGGACAGACATTCAATTTTATTATACTATAAGACTAACTAATAACCAATACAGAAATAGAAATGTAAGCATTGTTAAAGAAGTATATACTGCCAAGATGGAATTGAGGGAGAAAAGAGAGAGAGGGGAGAGGAAGAGGAGGGAAAGAGAGAGATAGAGAGAGGGAGAGGAAATAAAAGAGAGATAGGGAGGGAAAATAGGAGGGATCCAAACTTTCCGTGAACGCTCGTATTTCTCAAAAAACAAACTTTTGAGATAACGAACGGTAATTCATATTTATTTGGCCATAAATCTTCGTTGCATTAATCCGAAAAACTCTTCTATGATTAAAGAGTGATCCTGTACTAATTTTGTTAGCCCAGTGCGCAAATTCGAATCGAAAAACATCAGGGCAATGTTTGTGCAGGTGAAGAGATAGGGAAGTATTCCTCTCATTGCAAGCACCGATCAGCAGCTTAACTCGGAAGAGATCCCTGGGAAAACATGTCCCGTTATTTGGTCAGAGATCATCGCGTCAATTCCTCTTCCACGTTCGAGATACGGTTAACCAAACGTTGGAGCCCTAGAAAGAACACGCGTCTTGTCGCATATTTGTTTTCAGTTAACTCTTCAAACAAAGAGAATATTACATCAGGAAGCCATTCGCAAAATATTTGTACCTATACTATATCCCAAATAACTGCTTTTTAAAATTTTAAGTGGCATTTTATGCACGAGCGTGAGGTACACGTCTCTTCTGCTTGGGAAAAACCACAGGAATGGATGAATGAATACCTAGATGTGCCTGAGAATTTAGTGAGTAAAAATCCCGAAATTACGTGCTAAAAGGATAAAAATCTGATGTGGCCAACACATGACTTTCCCCATATTTGGTGTATAGATATTTAAATTATTATGAATAGCATTATGAGGCAAAATTATCATTTCGTATCATAAAAAAATACAGTTGTACTTATTGCCGTAAATTTTTGAATATGTTTACAGAATTCACTGCTAAATGGTACTAGAAAAAGCAAAATATCTCCGAAATGGATGATCCTACGAAAATTTGTTTCAAACAAAACCTGGAAGAAATATTATTCTCTACAACTTTGGTCCTTACGAAGATGACCAATAACGACGTTTTTAAGATATTTGACGGAAACCGAAAAAACCGATTATTTATAAATAATTCCTAAACAATAACTACTATGGAAAATTGTTTCAAATAAAAGTTGTAGGAAATTACATTCTCTATAGCCTGTGTGTGAGCGGCAGTCAAGTGCAAATTGGATGACATAAATCAGTGGGTAATTTCGTGTGTTGGGCGGTCTATATTGATGGTCGAATATATATTAGACCCTAATAATTAGTGGTTTGTTGTGCAAGTTGGGTGGCAATATTCCAGCTGATTTTTTATGAGATTTTGGCAGCACACACACACACCCTTTCTCTCTCTCTCTCCCACACACACACACATACACACCCTTTCTCTCTCCCACACACACACCCTCTCTCACACGCACGCACGCCCTCTCTCTCTCTCTCACACACACACACGCTCACGCACGCCCACTCACGCACGCACCCCCTCACACACACCCCCTCACACACACACTACCCGCACGCACACACCCCCGCACGCACACACTCGCACACGCACACACTCCACACACACCCGCACATTCTCTCTTTCAATCACCGAACCCATCGTTTTCTCTCTCGCACTTATACACAGCCGTTTTAGTTCATTCTCTCACTCTCTCAGTTACACATCCCTTCACCAAAATACACTTACACGCTCGATTTTGCCGTAATAACCTCAGGCTATCTTAACCCATCGATACGGCTAAAGCGACCGCGTAAATTAACCTAATACATCTCTAAATATTCCATTTACTCTTCTTCTAGATACTTCTCAATCTACAACGTAGCAGCGAAATTAATTGAACCATGTTTTCATCATTTTATAATTCCTTTATATCAACCTACAAATCATTCATGGCAATATTTATCCTCTTCTCTGGTCACTGACTAGCAGGTATAACATGCTCCTATGGCAGCGAGCTCTTATGGACGCCAAATTTGAAGCCCTCGTTCGCTGGCGTGTTTTCGGATACCGTTGTCGTCGCCTGGTAGATGTTGGATGGGCTTGTTTAGGCAAATCGCAAAATTCGACGCACGATGCGTAGAGGAACCCTCATGTAATTACAGATACCTCATATGATGGAGAGGTATTAAAAACGTAAAAAAAATGTATCGCCGGAAAATGAATGACGATTTTAACATAAAGCATGAGCCATCAATGTTTTAATTCATGTCAGTGTTTTTTGAAATATTTATTAATTTTCCTTTGCTTTGAGGCCGTACTGTATTTTTAAATATCATATGAAATCGAATAATTTCGCCATTCCTTGACTACTCTGTCATGTACATCAGTACATGTCATACCGTTATTCGTGTAAAGCAAGCGCTCTGAAGGTCTCTTTGCGAGCTCAAGGAGGCTCTACTCGTCATAATCGTCTCTCTCGATCGCTGGAGTTTGTTTGGGATCAGTTGAATCTTAGCGATTGCTAGAATATCCATTTAATTGTCAGGAAGTTGCTACCATGCAATCGTCGAAATGTGCCGGATGGTGAGACATTTGGTTAGTTAAGCAGAAAAATATTTCTTTCTTCAGAGCTTGCTATTAGCAAATTAAAGTTTTTTTAAAGTGCAAAGATTTATTGTATTAGCAATTACACTTCTTGTTAACAATAAAATACAAAACCAAAAACAATCTAGGAGAATACTGCGAAAGTAGATATTATAAGAAATATTAGAAGAAATATTATTCTCTACAACTTTGGTCCTTACGAAGATTACCAATAACGACGTTTTTAGGGAGATATTTGACGGAAACCGAAAAAACCGATTATTTATAAATAATTCCTAAACAATAACTGCTATGGAAAATTCTTTCAAATGAAAGTTGTAGGAAATTACATTCTCTATAACCTTTGTTTAGAACTGTATATACAATAATGATATTTCGACAAAACCGAATCGGGTTGCGAATAAACCTCGACTTCTGGTTAACCGTTATTGTCCAAAAACTAATTAGCTCTTCGTACTCATACCAAAGTCTTATACCTATATGTGATTTGGTGTTAATATGACAAGTACTTTTTGAGTTAGAGCACCCACAATCACATACATCCACACAGACATACACACAGATATCATTCCCATAATAGTCTAAACGTGTTCTAGGGACCTCAAAACGTGTATTTCCGTTGAAATCTCGAAGTCGATTTTTTTCATGAACACAATACTTTCCCATTACTACGTATGGAGAAAGTAAAAAATTGAATTAGCTAAAGGCTTCTTCGTGAAATTTGTAAATCAATAGGCATTAATTTCTTTCTAGGATAATAAAACCTTAATTTTTCCTCTTTTTAATTTCGAATGTAAATTTAGTTCATAAACCTGATTATGAAAAACGTAATTGCGTGTGATGGTTTTATTTATTAAAAAAAACAAGACAATCGAACGTAATATCCAAATTTGATGTGAAAATTGTTTAACAAGCTCTGTATATATGCCAATAGAGTAATGCAGACCGAGAAAGCGAGAAAATGTACTAAATTGTCAATTAACAAAATTTGTTTGCATCATTTGCACGCTGTGAACGAAGTTAGCGCATATATGGGAGATAATATCTATCCATTCTTTCATCGTCATCATATTAGTCTGTCCGTAGACAGGTCCGTGATTATTCATGGTTAAACTTGGTTCTCCATATACTCCTATTTTCCGCAGTCTTCGTGTCTTGATAGCTCTCATTCCCCTTCAAGTCGTCTATCAGCTGAAATCTTTTCCTACCTCTTTCATCTCACATACTAATTCACTAATTTTCATATAATTTACTACGGGAGACCTGCATTAAAGCTTTTAATGCAGATCTCCCGAATTTCATTTTCGTCCATAGTTTTGCTAATTAATACATTCCCTTTACATAAGGTCCTAAAATAATTTTTGCTTATATTTCCTTAATTGCACATGCACGTACACCCTCAGTTTATCAGCGATTGCCAAGGAGATTTTCTCAATTATTGACTTATCCTCAAAGCGAGTTCCGACCGTTAATTGTAGTAGTTCTCAGAAAAACTGATCACATATGACCGTATTCCATTCCCACTAACATAAATCCGATATTTTTACCCATTCCAGGCTTTCGGAATTTTTTTACTAAAACTGTGTTGCATACTTTGAGTACACTCTCGTTTCAAGTAATTTTAAGTGGAAAAATTGACGCTAATTCTACTCGAATTTTAGTTCTGTCTTCAAAAATAAAAACTACAATTTATATCCTATCCAACAGTTAAAGTACCGAGTTCTAATCTTGACGGGAAATAATTTTAAAATGCAAATATAAAAAACTCTACACCGATTTACGTGTTTTCTTATGGGCCAAATATGGGGCAAAAAGGGGCCAAAATAGCCCTTCAAAATTGAAACTTCGACAGTTTTGGATTTTTTCCTTCGGTTGTGACCAAAAACTTATAATCCTACCAAATTTCAAGTTTCTAGCACATCTACAGATGTTTATAAATTGTACATAAATGCTGACAGATATCAACGTAAAATTAATATATAGTTAGATTAGATAATGGCGCAAAAAAACTAGATCCGGGCACAGCAAGATGGGATAGAAAAAAAACTGCCTTTTGTTTGTCTCGAATTAGAATTCTGGTCTAAATTGAGGTAACCAAACCCGAAAAAATACGTTCAATTATAAATAAACAAATAATTAATTCTATTCTCAAGTTTCACAGAATTAGTATACATACTTCCGATTCCGTAAAAACAAAGACCAGATATTTCCGTGAGCGTCAAAAATATCTCATAGAGCGGCAAGCGCTGGGAAATCTAACAGCGTGGGCTTAATCGTTCGTTAATTTCCTTTGATAACATATCTCGGCGCAACCATAAAAGTTTCCTTGATGACGCGTTTAACGACGGCAAATCGAATAAATCCTCTCTGGAAAAATAAGGAAGAGGTTTTGAGGCAAGCGTTTGATTACTATCGAAAAGTCTCTGAGCCGGAAAACCGCGTAATAAAGCGAATTACGTACGGTTCGATAAACTTTTTTCGACATATCGTTCGATGAACTTTTATTGGAGTCATCGCTCGATTGACTTCTGTTCGACCTATCGCTTGATAAACTCCTGTTCGACCTATCTTATGGAGTCTATGTAATTTGCCGAAATGTTTTCAATATAACGGGACTTCCTTTGAATGTAAAGTACATAACTCCTGATGACGATACGGCCCATTCTTTTTCCCTCATCAGAATTGTTCGATTATCGAGTTTCGGCGAAAGATAAAGTTAGCGACGTGTATCTCAAACAAGACTGGTAATTGGTTGATGTGGATAACATTGTTCGGATTTGAGAATTACTCTGCGAGAAAAAATTATGTACGTAGATTATGATATTTCGAATTGGAGGTGTGGCGTAGAAGAGAGAAAATTAAGCAAGTAATTATTAGAATAATTTTTTAGCCCGATGATCCCCAATATGATTGCTCTTGATTTTTTTCAGCCATAGGACGAGCTCGTTAATTCTCTGTCTAATTCATAAATATAGCTGACTAATGTTTGCGTAAAAACATGACATCAGGTTATTCAAGATACAGATGACGTAAAGCGATGATGAGCCGAAGGATGATTTGCGACGGAAAGCTTGCCTTAAAACCAACTATTACCTACTAACGCATAAGGTCGAGGCGTGTCGACTCTTGTTTTAATTTGTTTTATGGTCCAGCCAGTCATCGAATTACGCGGGCATGCCATTCCATTTGTTACACAACAATGCCCATAGCGTTCCAATTGTCAAAAAATCAGATAACAGCGTTTCCGTCGTTAAAATTTTCCAACTAGAGCAATGGGTCCAGCGCGCAAGGCGGAAAGTTTGTCATTACGAATAAGAGGCTCGAAGACTGGCGTCGGCGACGTAACAGCGAATTTGGGACATCGTAGGTGCGAATGGCGTCGTAAAACCGTCGCGCGAAACGTCACCTATAGATAGTGTCCATTACGCATTCATCTTTTATTACGGACCGAAAGCAGTGGCTCATTTTCAAAATTTTGGGGCACTGTGAAATAGTCGTGTTTTGAAACATTTATTACTATGAAGCATGTGGAATACTACACTTGTTCTCCTAATAAAAATAATAATAATGACAAAAAATTGGACGTGGCTAATGCATCTCACATTATATCAGGCGTCTTCATGGGAAATTAACAAATTTTAATTTTATCACTGCTCGAAATGGAAAATGTTACGAAACGGAACGCTTGTTATTAGGGACGGTATTTCTAATGTATGGCGAAACGGAACGTTATCATCGGGTCGGAGCGACGTTCCGGTGCGTTTCGGCTCATTCCGAGCACTGAATTTTATTGATTTTTTTAAAAAATTCCTATTGGGTCCCCATAAAAAAAATGTAGTCGCCCGCAGCGGCCTCAGAGAGCCCTTCGGTAAAAAAACTCTCTAACAGAAAAGAATAAAAGTCTGGAAATGTTTCTCCGTTATAGAAACTACATCTGGTATCTGAGAGATGATTTCTCCGTTTTTCAGGTGACAATCAGCCACAGGCCGATTCCGAAGATTCATTCGCAGCTGCCGAAAAACGTCAAAGAAGCGGCGAACGTTGCGTCGGCTTATGAAAGCGGATTGGAATTCGAAGACGGAACCATGTGCGAGGCGGATGCATTCATCTACTGCACAGGTGAGATGGGTAATTGCGAAAGTGAGAAGCGAAAAAGTTTTGTCTTTTCAAAAAAATTATAATAAACTTCAACATTTCTATGGTTTCCATTGTTGCCACTTACACGATGGACTAATACAATGAAAACAAGACACATCTGTAAGTTTTTAAGAAATGCCTTCCGCTCATCAGAATGTTGATTTTTAAAATTAACTTCAAGCGCATTCTGACGTGTTTTTATGTATTAAAATGTTCGCGTAGACCTAGATAACTCTTCTCTAAAGCCAGTTGCTTAAGAATGATCTAAATCAGCGGCTCCCAAACTTTTTTTTTCGTGTACCACCAAAAACATGACAAAATTTCCTCGTACCACATAGTACTAGTAAGTATGAATGTGGTAGTGAATGTGGCGCCAAACTCACGTACCACAATTGATCTGTCCCTGCTTCTTCCTATTCGAAGCAGGTATTCTGCTGCTTTTCACTCTGCTCGCGTACCGCTGGCTAAAGCTTCACGTACCACTAGTGGTACGCGTACCATAGATTGGGAACCGCTGATCTAAATGATATCTGGCGATAATTTATCGCACTGATGAAATCAAGAAAGCCTAACAAATTCGCCGAAACCATAACAATGAAATATATTAGCGACAAACAAATCTAAGTCGTAGACGTAATTATCTTTCACAAGAGTATTTTAAAAGGTACAAGTGGATTAACGCGGCCACACATCCGAGTTCTACGTTTCCCTGCTAAATGACACTACTTAGAACTTCCAATTTCCACCAGTACGTGGCACTGTGGGCATTACTCCATGTATCGGCAATGTTTCTACGTTTTCATTCCCGGCGGTATGAGAATTACCCGACTGCACGTGACGCTGCGTTTTTTGCTCCTCTTTATTTGTGAAGGGAAATTGATAAATAAGGTGCGAAAATATCTCGCTTGACTGTTGCGCCGCAAATGGAGCCAATTTCTCTTGCATATACGGACTGAGGGGTAGGTTCCATTTTAGGCAATCGTTATAACATTTTCGCAGAATGGAATGGTGTAATTATTCGTTTTAATTCTCCCTCCGATTAGGATGTGAAAAGTTGTTATTCTAATGTATTTCGGTGAATTCCGTTTGAATCTGACCTATTTGTTCTCGGGGATACCGGTATTTGTAGTAATTTACCTAATAACAGAGGATATTGGCGAGCCTTCGGCTCGCTTTGTTTTTATCTTTGTTGTCGTCTCCTTCGCCTCGCTGGAACCAAACTATCCCTCCCCGTTGTCCGGTAATCGGGTTTGTAAATGTCGCGACAGGCCGATCAGTCGTGCGTTAGCAAGCTTTAGGGTACTTCTGTATTATTTCGGCGCACCAATTTCACTTCGCAAATAAATAGAGAAGTAGCGAAAAACAGTGTCGCGTGCAGTAGAGAAATTCTCATACCGCCGGGAATGAAAACGTAGAAACATTGCCGATACATCGAGTAATGCACACAGTGCCACGTACTGATGGAAATTGGAAGTTCTAAGTAGTGTCATCTAGCATGGAAACGTAGAACTCGGTAGTGTGGCCGCGTTAAGCCACTTGTACCTTTTAAAATAACGAATTCACCCTTCTTAAATATTTTTATAAACATTTAAAATTACCTATCACATCACTAAAACAAACAAAAGTGCCATTAATAAATTTCTTATTTTAAAAGTTTCGATTCTTATTTTTGTTTTAGGTTACCTGTACGACTTCCCATTCCTCAGCAAGGAATGTAAAATTCGAGTGGATGAAAATCGTATCACTCCTCTTTACATGCACTTTATTAACATAGAGCACCCGACAATGTGTTTCTTGGGAATTCCATTGTTGATGCTTCCGTTCATTATGTTTGACTACCAGGTGAGTGAGAAAATACCAAATTTTGATTAAGATCCAAAAACTTCGCATTTTTAGCGCGGAATTTTCCGCGTAAATAGCAGCATCTCTATTATTTTTATTGTAAATTTACTGTCATATCCGAACAAACATACTTCCTATTATAAATCACAAAAGATTCGAAAAAATTAAATTTCCTTTTAATAACCATTCAACAATGATGAGACATATTATCTTGCAAATTTTGGGAAATTCAATAATTTTATGGAAAAATAAGATGGGTTAGGCGTTCTTAAGTAAACACAAACACATTGTTATGTGGAATTATAGTAGATTCAACATCGGAAGGCTCTTGGCCTACTTAGAGCAAATAGCCAATCATGAACGTTTCCCCTTCCATCGCCCCTCTCAACTTTCGTGCGGAAGAGCAGATATCGGTGCCCGTTGCCAGCTCTTGCGGATTTTCGCCTTCATCTGATATACTACGCAATTTCTAATGGCAACGCATCCAGATGTGATCTCTTCGAGAGCAGGAGTGAGACTGGTTTCCTCCCCACTACCTTCCCAAACAAACAGTCTCCTATTGGCTGCTGCTAACTGGTGTACGCCCCGTTTTCGAGGCCAGGAGTCTTCCGATGTTGGATCGACTATAACACAAAGTTATTGTCATGCTCCCGACACTCAATGCTAGAGAATGAGGCATGAGTAAACGTACCCTTCCAACCTCAGTCTCTTTTGTGGGATTTCCCATTGGTCCTACGTTGCTAGGCATGGAGCTACATAAGCAGTCCCTCCCCTTTCTCCCCTCCCCTCTCTTCCCCATCCTCCTTTCCCCTCCCTTCCCCTCCTGTCATGCAGACCGCTTTTAGCAGGTACTGGGAAGTTTCCATAAACCAAATGGAGTTTAATTATTCCATAAATCTGACACCATGATCCTCCAATTTTTTTCAGCTCTGAGAACAATTTACCCCATCAAATGTTTGAGTGGAAGAACCAAAAGAAGTTTAGGAATTATAACGTCAAAATTATGAAAAAATGAAACTCCATTTGGGTTACCTGAAAACTTCCTGTACCTTAATAAGGATGTGGGCAATTGGTACACACTTCTGAAGGAAAAGAACATATATTCCTTTACAGATTTATTGAGAATAAATGAAGGCAAATTTACAAAATATTTAATACTATAATAGCCCAGGTCTGTTGGTTGGTCACGCTTTCACGATGGCCAATATAGAGCATTTGAACAAACTTCCCGAATAGGGAGAAGATTGAAACTTGGCAAGGATGCTTGATTAGCATATTTTAAGGTAATGACGAAAATAAATCTCCAAAAACGTCCTGGGTTTGACTCCAAGAAAGACATTTTCCGTAAGGTAACATGTAAAAATCAAATTTTTGATGTGCAGGATTTTATTGTTTTGGAAATTAAAATTAGAAGGAATTAACCTATGATCTTCGGATCTGAACCATTTCGATGAAAAAATTAGTTTCTTATTCTGTTCATCTTTTTCCGCATACAATTCTAAATCGCTCATGTTATACATTTAATTCACATATTTTGTGGAAATATTGCCATTTTAACGGAATGTTGCCTTGGCTACCAATTATATTGTTAGACCTCTAATTCCTAGTGTTGTATCAATCCTTATGGGTGTAGGCATGCTCTGAATGCTTTTAATATGAGATAGGGAGGGAGAGAGTGGGATGGTAACGCAGGGGGTGAGAGGGAGGGAGAGAGGGGAGGGAGGGGGAGAAGGGAAGGAGAGGGTGGAAGGGAGGAGGAGAGAGGGAATGAGGGGGATGGGTTGGAGAGAGGGAGGGGGAGTGAGGGGAAGAAGGGAGGGAGAGAGAGGGATGGAGAGGGAGAGAGGGGAGGGAGGGGGAGAAGGGAAGGAGAGGGTGGAAGGAAGGAGGAGAGAGGGACTGAGGAGGAATGTTGCCTTGGCTACCAATATTGTTAGACCTCAAAAGGAGTGAGGGGAAGAAGGGAGGGAGAGAGAGGGATGGAGAGGGAGAGAGGGGAGGGAGGGGGAGAAGGGAAGGAGAGGGTGGAAGGAAGGAGGAGAGAGGGACTGAGGAGGAATGTTGCCTTGGCTACCAATATTGTTAGACCTCAAAATCCTATTGTTGTATCAATCCTTATGGGTGTAAGCATGCTTTGTATGCTTTTAATACGAGAGAGAGAGGTAGAGGGGGGAGCGAGAGAGAGGGGGAGAGAGGGAAGTATAGGGGGAGGGGGAAAGAGGGGGAGAAGAGAGAGGAGGAGGGAGATAGAGGGTGGGAGAGAGGGTGTGAAAGGGGGAAAAAGGGAGGGAAAGAGAGGCAACTAAAGATAGCCCATCAGCAACAGAATATTCACTAGATATGTTGTAAATGACAAAATATTTCATATGTGAAAGTGGGATATTAATTATTTTAAATGAAAATAATAATAATCTATCTATAATTCTTCCGTTGAAATTTCAACGGGCATTACACTAGTAATTATAATAATAGCAATCACAATAATAATAACAATTGTATTTATTAGTCTTTCGATCTGTTTAAACAGATACAAGTTAGGAAAGTGTACAACGTATCACAAATGGGCGCATTTCATGCAATGCAGTATTAGGAAGAAATTATATACCTGTACGTAAGGGAGATAGCATTTTAAAGTTATTTTCTTCATCATAAATATTCCATTTTCTTCCTATTTAAAAATAGTGCATGCACACGTAATAAATTAAACGTTTGTTTGTGGGATTGTTTATGTTAGCAACAATGAAGAAGTAACAATGCAATAAATTTTCTAAGTTCATCTCGAATTAAGACATTTTTGTTTGATTTTCTCGATAATGGCTACTCCTATGATAAAAATGTATCGAATAAGAAATACTTTAATTTACTGGTTCTACAAATTTTATTAGAAAAATATTTGGATATGAGCAATACTTATGAGATATGACGAAAATTTACTGTATTAGCCCGAATATCAGGTGACCCTGAATATAAGGCGACTCTTTATTTTCCCAATTAGAAAATCCAAAAAAATGTTTTGGGCCAATCTATCGGAGCACAGAACTTCACTCGTCCACAGCTACTGTCGAAGTGAGCGAAATTGGAAACTTGGCGACATTGCATCGTAGCCTAAGTAAAATAACCCGAATGCAGGCTGAATAGCGTGGGTCTCAGCCGTACGACCTCTAGAAACGTATTTTGGTGTTATGGACAAAGTATCTAAAATTTTCCCTTATACTACTTTGTTATGTTTGTATAAAATTTTTGAAACATACAAATGTATACATTGTGACAGAATTAGTTTATTTCATTCGTTCAGGAACCCATATGTACGTTTTTTATCTGATCGCTGAGCTGTTTAAGAAAAACTCTCACACTGAGACGCGATCGTCAGACACTCAGTCGGAAAAACATAAAATTTAATCAAAGTATCTATTTCACGAGAAATGAAAAACAGTTGGGCATATTTGGGATACAGAACAGTTTCTAGTGAGTATTTCTAATCTACAGACGTGTGTATGGTATACATTTTCAACAGAATTGGGGGCTTTGAATGCGTAAGTTCTTTGTAACTTCTTCATACTTAAGGATCCGAATATACGGCAACCTCCACTTTCCTGAAAGACAATTTTTGAAAAAAAAACCTCGCCTTATATTCAGGATATTACGGTAATTTTTTGTCACCAGTAAAGTCAAGTATAAACAAGGATGGATATCATAATATATCAAAATATCTCTTAAACTACAGTTTTACGAAAAATTGTTTCAAACAAAACTTATTAAGAATTAACTTATATACAACAAACGCAAGCACACACAAGGAGGAAAAAGGTTACAGGAAATTATTTGGTGTCAGGGACCTAGTATAGCACACTTTTGTCTGAAGGATTATGCACTTTTCGGCAATGACAGGGACCTACCAGACAAACCAATCACATACAGATGCACTCAAAAACACACAATCTCTAAAAATTAACAAGGTATCGAACTAGATGTATATACGACGTAAATACCTAACTCAAGAAATCTTCTTTTCTCCACAATTGAGGAAGTAGCACTTCGGCCAACCCATAAGTTCACTTCCCATGTGTACCGATATGTATAAAACAAAACCGCTGTTCACACCAATTCCAATTATTATTTCTAACACGTTTTAACATGATACGTTCTACTTCCAACCGTTAAAACTGATTTGAATCATCACAGCTGCGACGTCAACGAACCACGTGATGTGACGTCACAGTACCCATCCAACCCCTCCGTCTCCTCAGTGCCTTTTGTGGGATTTCCCATTGCCTCCTCAGATGGTCCCCACTCTGCTATCTAAGTGGACTCTGGTTATTTTAAACTGTGAGTTCGTACTTATTTAGCAATGACCAATCCATCTTATTTAAATAATTTTCTTTATATACATTTAAACTTTCATATAACTAGATGAAATTAACTTAAACGAAGCAAGATTTCGAAGCTTAAAAATAAATTCAACATTGTGCAAAATAAATTACAAAATCGGAACTCAAAATTGGAATATCTTCATTTTGGAACCCAGTTAATAAGCAGCTGTAAAAGATTCAATTGCTCACTATCCACACTGCTCCTTTCTAAAACATACTGTATGTTTATTGTAGGTATGTGACAATGTTAAAAAAACTTAATCAATTACACCCCACACAGGTTCAGTTCTTCTTGAAGATGCTGGATGGATCCATTTCACTTCCTTCAAAAGACGAGATGTTCCTCAACAGCGAGAAGGATTTTCAGAGAAGGCTAAGCCTCAACATGCCAGTCAGGCATGCTCACAAGCTCGACTGGCTCCAGTGGGAGTATTACGATGACCTGGCTAACTATGCAAAACTTGAAAAGCTTGAACCGGTTGTGAAAAAGGTTTACGAAGACCTGAGGATCGCGAGGAAGAATGACGTCATGCACTATAAAACTTATAATTATGAAATAATAGATGATGAAAACTTCACTGTGAGAGTAAATAAGTGCGGGGAATAAATGTATTTGAGAGTGACTTAATGCGTTATTTTTTTACCCTTTTTTAATTTCCAACTTGACAATGTAGCTGTTACTATTGCATTATGGCCACAAAAAAGGATGATTTTTAAGGATGCTGTTAACGTACAGAGTGATTCAAAATTATGTATAAACACTTCGAGTTATTGTACCTCAAAAAGCTTATTGATTAAATACAAACCAAAAATATTTTTAAATGGATTAGATTAGAATTTTGTTGTGATAATACTGTACATCGGCTTGCCAGAATATAAACTGACTTTGCTTATGATCACTGAAACGAGAGAGCGCTAACTGCACAAACTAGGGATGCCACATCAGAAATTACATATTCTTGGAGATATCCATTGTGTCTACTCTCTTGGCATGTTAAAAATAAAAATTAGTCAATAGTAGCTAAACTGAATACTTACTGCATAACCTTTTATTTATGCTAAAATATATAATGACTCAATTTATCACACTGGAACGAGGAATACAACCTTTGGTATGATTTCTCATGGAAAGCTGCCTACCAGTGGTCACACCCGCAGTGAAAAAGAACACAATGTATTTGCAGGTACAGATAGGTTAACTGCATTTTATGCAAGATCTGTGTAAGTTCCCAAGCCAACCTGTCATCTGTCGCGAGATACAACGCGACCTTAATTTACTATAAAAAATTTATAATAAGCAGGTTGAAAAATTCCGCTGCATTGGTGTTACTCACATAAAAGTGGCAACTCATGATAAAGATTAATAAGAAACTTCTCTTTATCATTGATTAAGAAGGATCATGAGAAAAAATAAATAAATGTTTGTAGGTAGGCTTAAATCAGGCATCCCCGTTGAGAGACACCTGACTTATCATCGGTACAATGCTGTGTAAAAGTATACATTATGTTTTCATTAATTTCAACAAAATCTATTGCCTACACCAAAATTTCAATACTCTAATTATGTAAATGGAGGAATGAATCTGCAGATTACTAATTTCCGGGAGACAATGAATCAAATAAAAGTGTTGGTAATAGGCGCAGGAGCTGTGGGTTTGTGCAGCAAAACACCTAAGTTCCAATAAAAATTTCTCCTTTGAGGTTTATGAACATACTTGGGCTTACACTGATGAAGCACACAAGGATAAATATGATTGCCTGTTCATACAAGTACGTACAAACACCTTAGATAAATAAAAGAGTCGAATGTATGATGAACATTTTCGGTGAATACATTTAATGAGTTCCAATTTTTTGTGTGTGTCATTTATGTACTATGTTTACTAATATTTTAGAACAAATATTCCTGTGGAAATAATGCCTAAAATCTTTTGTCCATCACTCAGAGGTTATGCACTATTTGGAGAATTATATAAAACATCATGATTTATATAAGTATATCAAGGTGCATTTCATATTCGTGTTCGGCATTGATTTAATAATATGAGAAACATTACTTGTTAAAGTTTAAAATGTGCTTTTAATTGATTCTTCAGTTTGGTAAGCAAGAGGATAAAGTATCGCCAGTCTCAATAGACAGGCAAACTAAATGGAAATTTTAGTCAATGATCCATCCATGAAAAATACCGAGGAGCATGTTTTTGATGCAGTTATGAATTGCAATGGGTAAGCATTCTTATCGTTAATTCAAATTTTGGCTCAACATGGAAATAATGACTTATTTTTCCTCTGTAACTTGACTGAGACGCTAAAATATTCAATACTATGTGTGTGTGTGTGGTCATTTGATATTTTGTGGTTGCTCAAATAATTTTAAATGCAATAATATAAATAAAATAATGCCACAACTCCTTACTGAAAAGCATTACGGTGAACCAATATACATTCTCTTTCCGAAATAGAAAATTTCAAAGGGCTTGTTATCCACAGCCATAATTACAGACATCCAGAAACATTTGCTGGAAAAAATGTTGTTGTGGGGGAAGGATTTGATATTTCTCAAGAAATATCTACAGTTGCAAAAAGTGTAAGCATAGTTGAAATGTGTACCTTTTTCTTAAATTTATTTTTAAGCAATATACAGGTCTTCCCAGAGATTTATCATCAACATATATGCATCCCAATTAGGTTGTTGGCGACAGATAGATAGATAGTTGGAGATTAAGGGCAGTGCTCCGCAACCGGTGTGCCATAGCATACTACTGCATCACAACAACTTACTCGGTGTGCCGCGGTAAATTTTGAAGGGAAAAATACTACTTTATTCTTCTATTTCTAAGACCATAGAAACCAAATGCCTCTTATGGTGTGATTTCTTATGATGTTTCCACTACTTGAAACCGAAACCAAGTTGTGCTTCGTAACTTGAGAATTGCAATTCTTATTATAGAGTTATTTCGTTATTCGGGCTAAACAATTTAAAAAAATCTAGATTCAACCTATAATTTTCTTCATTTGTGTAGGAAAAAGATGATTTTACCTTTCTTGTTGGCTACATGGTGTTAAAAATGTTCAACATAGCCTCAAGAAATTTGGTACTGTGTACCTTGAAGTTAGAGAAAACCTGAAAGTGTGCCGTGAAATTTAAATGGTTGCGAAGCACTGTTTTAGGGGATGCTACACCCATAAGTGACAGTGGTTTGTAAGGCACAAAACTCATGATTTCTGAAAACAAATATAGGTAACGATGATCTCTGTCATCAACTATGATATATGATACATTTCACATTCAATCTATATATTCATTTCCTCTCTCACAATAAGCTCCCGACTCTGTTAACATTAACTCTGTTGCAGGTCAAGGTGCAAGACCCCCATAGAAGGGCACATAAATCACCTGGCCCTATATCCTACTTTGGTTGTCAACATTTCTTTATCACCATATAAAATAGATAGCAAAAATGTAAGCATCCATGCTACCTGATGAGGGTATAGCCCAAACATTTAAATAAAATGATGCACAGTTCTATGAAAATGTTGGCAACAAAATCATGAGTTGCACCAACCTTGATTTTGTAAAAATTCTCTCAAAGCAGAATCCACATCCAGTAGCCACATCTTGGTCTTCATTCCAAAATAGTTCAGTTATCAGCACTGCAGATGTAATCATTGGAGTTAAAAAGGAGGATTAAATTTTTTGCTTTACTCTTGTGTCTTAATTTCCAACCTGTTAAATATGAGATTTATAGTTTTCAATTAAAATAGGTCTAGTGCTAACAATATGATTGACTGAAAATTTAAAATTTTTACGTTCCGTAGTTAGGCTGATGAATTAATGAATATAAAATATATTTCGCTAATAATCACATATCAGAATTCAAATTGAAGAAATAAATAGAAATTATTTGACCCAACATTAAAAATTAAATACAGACAACATATGGTTGTCTTAAAAACATTATAGAGAAATGAATTTAAGAAATATTAATAACTTATCCAGAATTATTTTTACAGTTAAAGATTCAAAGATACGTTGTATATATTGAAAGCATATAATTTCAGGTAGTGATATGCCATCGACTAACAGAAAATATCCCAAAAGGATTTCCAGAAAATGTTAAATTAGCACCAAATATAGAGTCAGCATTTGAAGATGGGTTTAAACTGGAAGATGGCACGATATGTGAAGCTGATTCATTAATCTATTGTACTGGTAAGTGAAGTTGAGACATGTTCCTACATAAAATATATTATAATATAATTAAGGAAGCATAATATTAAAATATTAAATTTACGTAAAATAAATCAATGTCATTTACTTTTCATTATGTGGACCCTCCAATGACACACTTCATTTACAGTTACAAAGACAACACACTGGGGTCTTTGGGACCCCAAGTATATAAAATGTCATAATAAATATTTATTATCAATATATTAACCTTTTTGTATTTAATTTACTTTTTGTATATAATACATTAAGTGTAAACTGTTTTTTTATTAAATAGGGTTGTATTTGCCACGACAGTGCTATTTAGGTTTTTAAAAATTAATTTTTTATTAAAACATTCAAATTTGTATATAAAAACAACAAAAACTTAACATTTAAACATGATGGATAACTGCCAAACAATTTCTTAATCATAGTAATAGTAAAACCTCTAATTTTGATATCCAAATTATCCAATTTTATTTGCTGCACTCCTTATAAATCATCACCATGTGCACATTGCCTCATTGATTCATTTATCTATTGACCTGGTAAGTGAAGCTGAGACATTCCTACGTACATATAGCATAGAGATATTATTAAGAAGCACAATATTGGAATGTTTATTTTAGATAAAATAAATCATTGTCACTTTTTTATAATTAAAATTACTGTATTTTTTGGGCTACAAGATGCATCCCCATTTTCGAGGAAATTTTTCAGGAAAAAGTTTTTTAGTTCACCAAAGCATTTCTAGCCATGATTGAGTCCATATCTGGCAAAATTTAAAGAAGATATTATGGCGTGATAACAGCTAAAATGATTACCATTATCTTGAGGGAAAATATCTGATCCCTAAATTCTGGGAGAGAGCCGTAAACCCTTCTCTAAGGGGAGGGAGGGAGAGGAAAAAGAGCCATATTGCTTGACAGCTCGTTCGAGAATAGTAGTTCACTGAAATTCCGGTGGAGCGCTCGTAAGGTGGTGCAGTTTTTTTTGTCCAGAACTGTACCTACATATGTATCGTAATATACTTTGGGTGAAGTGCAAAAACCAGAACTTATTGTGAGACTGAACGCAAAAACTAGCTGTTGAACTGGATTGGCAATCTATGGCATATTTATACAGTAAAACCTAACATAGCGCAAATTCACAAGACTCGATTTCGCTAAGATGCGGTTTGACAAGTCCAAGACAAAGTAAACCTTTAAATTTCTCATCAACTATAAATGATAAAAACTTCAAATTATAACATTAAAGAAAAAATACTGACAAATTGATTCATGTAATTATTTTACCTCACTAAGATGTTGCGTTGAGATATTTGTAGGTGTGCTTCTCATATTGCGCTGATATGGCAGAGATCCGCAACCGGCGTGCCGAGATAAAGTCCTTGATAATCCAATATAAAGGGTTAAATTTCCCAAAACAAAAAGGTAATTCATCTTACAAAAAAGGGCTATCAGAAACAATTATGGTGTGAATAGATTCACAAGTTGCAAAGAGCTATTAAAAATTATGGGGGGTCTTGACTATACCAAGTATTCATATATAATGGAGTGTGTAATGTTTGCTAAAAAAATCTGTAATTATTTCTAAAACCAGTGAAGTCCACAATTACTTCACGAAATATCACTTGAGAAATAATTTTCATCAGAAGAATTTTTTTGAGAAGTGCCCACGATTTCAAGTTATGCACATTTATAACAAACTATCGATTACTTTTAAGCAAATGCAGAACATAAACTAGTTCAAAAGTAATTTAAATAAATATCTAATTAGCAAATGTTTACATCATCTGTGAATATGTGAATAATCCATAAAGGCTTTCATCATAATTGGTGCTTATCGTATGTCTGTACTGTAATCAAACACACTGTTGTATGAAATGAATTCCTGTGATATGATATTTGCCCTTTTCCATTGTACCTGACTTGAACTATGCCATGTTGACAAACGGTATCAATAAAGGTCTTATACGCATACAACATGCACACTCATGACTTGATAACGAATTACTGTCAACCAAATTTCCATTGTTTGATCAATGATTCCAGCGTGAGCGCCTATTATCGTCGATCTGTCCGTCCGCAGGTTCGTTCTCGGCTTCTACCAAACGGATTTTCATGAAATTTGATATTAAGGACGTACAATCAAATATAATAAGAAAATCGCAAAATTGAATCACGTACGCCAATCAGGGGTACCACTTTACAGGTGATAAAAAATTAAATTTTCGTCATATCTCGTAAAGTATTGCTCATATCAAAATATTTTTCAAATAAAAGTTGTAGAACTAGTAAAGTTGAGTATTTCCTTTCCTATCTATTTTTATTGTAGGAGTAGCCGTTATCCATAAAATCGAACAAGAATGTCTTAATTCGAGTTGAACTTATTAGAAAATTTCTTGCATGGTTACGTCTTCATTGTTGCTAACATAAACAATCTCACAAACAAACGTTTAATTTCCTTACGTGTGCATGTAATATTATTAAATAGGAAGAAAATGGATTATTTATGATGAAGAAAAGAACTTTAAAATGCTATTTCCCTTACGTACAGGTATATCATTTCTTTCTAATGCTCCATTGCACGAAACGCGCCCATTTGTGATAGGTTGTACACTTTCCTAACTTGTTTATGCTATCGTCATGCGTTTAGAACGTTTTTCATTTTATGAGATAGATCAAGCAACCGTTTACGCCTAGCAAAAGCCACGGGCTACACGATTTAAAGTTGGGCATTTGCTGATCCTGCCACTCCCAACACAAAGTTATTAATTATTTCTCCCGACATGCGTACATGTTATGAATTTTGGTTCGCCTGGTTTGATTACCTGATTCCGATATTGTGTAAGTGGGGCTTAAGATTCCGATATTTCAATACCAGAGCGTTGGGTCTATTTCCTTGACATTTGCTAAATAGTCCAATTATTCTTTTCCGCCCTTGCTCTCATTTAAATTTGACGGGGATCGTTCTTATACAACACTTGGCGACATCGCAGAGATGTAAAACAGCTGACTATTGTTAACTATTACCAATTATTACCATTAGATAACAGGTAGCACTACTGCTCTGACAGTGGTATTATAAAATCGCATTATAAGTTTACAGTGATTTGCTATTACACGGCCATACAAAATTTGTAAGTTAGAGAAGAATCATTTACCTCGATTGTAAAAAGAATCATTAAATGCGAAAAAAAGAATAAAAACGACATTCTGATACACTCGCACTTTTGAATGTCTATGAGATTAAATAAAAAAAGTCATAGGAAACTGTACCTTTGCATTCTTTTCACAAAATAGAATGTGTATACAGTTTCAGATTCATCTCGATGTACGGAGGAAGAATAGTAATTCATTTTATGATATTGTATTTCCACAGTCGAACCTACAAGAAGAGAAGGAAAAACATTTGAAAAGATTTAGTGGGTGGATCTAGTAATACCATGGAAGAATAATTATTCTTCCATGGTAATACCAGCTGCTCTCGAAACAAAAAACATAGTTTCCCACATATTAACAATCTAATCGAAGGGACTGTAACAGATAAGTTAAATCGACGGCGGTTTCTTCATCAAGAATCCAGGCAAATAAAGTGAACCCACCAGTTACCTCTTACAAAATCTCACAACGGGGTCCACAGCAGGAAAACAAATTTATCTCTACAGTAAACACGATAGAATCAGAGATAATAAAGGGAACTTCATCTACAAGAAAGTGCGGAAAATCATTATTACCCGTGGTAACATCATTTGAACAGTTTTTATCGTTTTTAAGGAAACCCTAAAACAAATGAACCAAATAAAAGTGTTGGTAATAGGCGCGGGAGCCGCGGGTTTGTGCGCGGCAAGACACCTCAGTTCCAATAAAAATTTCTCCTTTGAGGTTTATGAACGTACTCACAACATTGGAGGTACTTGGGCTTACACTGACGAAGCTCACAAGGATAAATATGGATTGCCCGTCCATACAAGCATGTACAAACACTTGAGGTAAATATAAGGGTAGAATTTATGATATACATTTTTGTCGGATACATTTCGACACCTCAAATTTTTTGTGTGACCTTTATGTATATGTTTACTAATATTTTAGAACAAATATTCCTGTGGAAATAATGTCATTTTTGGACTTTCCATTCCATTCAACTCGAGAATCTTTCATCCATCACTCGGAGGTTATGCACTATTTGGAGAATTATACAAAACATCATGATTTACATAAGTATATCAAGGTGCATTTCATATTCGTGTTCGGCATTGATTTAACAATATGAGAAACATTACTTGTTAAATTTTAAAATATGCTTTTAATTGATTCTTCAGTTTGGTAAGAAAGTGGATAAAGTATCACCAGTCTCAATAGACATGCAAACTAAATGGAAAGTTTTAGTCAATGATCTGTCCATGAAAAATACTGAGGAGCATGTTTTTGATGCAGTAATGAATTGCAATGGGTAAGCATTCTTATCATTAATTCAAATTTTAGCTCAACAAGGAAATAATTACTGTAATTTTCTGATTATAATACGCACCAATGCTTTTACGAGTGAAATGTGAAAATTGTTTTATCACCATGTATAATACACAACTCATTTTTTGAAAAAGATCACTGTACTGCTTCACTTGGTTATTAGCAGTATCGAGATGGTTCTCAGCTTGCCACCAAGTGAGATATGTGTATAAAAACAGTGTTTATGAAAACTTCACATGTATATAGTTTTGACTCTCACTTTAAAGATCGATACAATGTATAAAAATATGTCTCAATGTTGCATTGTGTAATAATCTGATCAGTTAGAATAACAGTTCTTGCCTTGCCGCCAAGTGAGATATATGCGAGAGTGTTTACAAAAACTTCACGTCTATGTAGTTTTGACTCTCACTTTAACACGTTCACGGAGAGTCGATGATTGCCATATGATTCTAGAAACGCATATGCATATTTATATTCTCCAAAAGATTTTGAAACTTATATAAAGACATATATATTTCATTTTAGAGCAATAAACAACCCGAAGCCTTAATACAAAAATTGGTTACCCACTATGAAAAAGTAAATTATTGCACATAGTTACAATATATATATAAGTTGGTAATAAAAATAACAGATATTAGCTAGATAAATAGTAGCTCAAGAACAGTGGGTATAGTACAATCAAATTAGGTTATTCATCGTAATGCATAGAATCTGAAGCTGATAATTAAATACTGCACAATGTAGGTATTGTTAAAAATTTATTAATAATTAAATATAAAATATAAAGAAGAATATAAAATATCATTCAATGTACACAGGTACAAACTAATTAACTGATTTAATGCTTCATTTAAGGGAGTCGAGAGAGGTGTTAAAAAAATCAATATGTGGGGATACAACGTTTCCCAGTCTCAACATTCTTGGAATGGGGGCATAAAACTGATAATTTTGAGATACATAATGAATAAAAAATAAATGAAACGATCTAGTGTTAGCTGATGGTGCATGAATATTGATGTACATATTGTAAGAGATCTGGGCAATCAATGAAGTTATTTAAGATTTTGTACAAAAATACAAGGGCAGATTATGTCTATCATAAATACTGCACAATGAGAGTTCATTAGAGTAAATATATGGAACACTAATAGGAATAACCATGTCTAACTGCAATAAATCTGATAAATCTTTTCTGAATTTTTTCAATCTTTTCGATATATGTATGTACTACATATAATATGGAAACCAAATAACAGAACAATAATCTAAAACAGGCAAAACTAAGGTAAAGTATAATGTTCTAATTATATTTATGTCGCTGAAATCTTTTGAAAATCTAAATATAGAGCCTAACATTTGAAGGGCTTTAGATATGTACTTTTCAATATGTACATCAAATGTAAGATCTGATTTGAAAATAACACCCAGATCTTTGATGGTATCAACCCTTTAGAGACTGACAGTGGAAATACTGTAATTAAAGTTAATTATATTTTTAATCCTTGCAAATGTTATAATTTTACATTTAGGTATCTATATTTAGGTGAACATGATTTTTTAAACACCAACTGCTGAGATTATTAATACTGGTTTGCAAGATAGAACCATCATCAATTGATTTATTTATTTATTTAGTTAGACATAATCTATAAATTACAAACATTACCATACAAACTTTGAAATAAACATTCAAGACGAACATTAAAACAAAAAGAAAAACCTTGGAAAAAATAATATTTAAAAAAACTCATTGATATAGGAGTCAACATTTAAGTGTTTTATTACAGGAATGGTAGTATTAAATATGTCTAACTCACTTCTAAAATGGTTTGCAATTTGTTGTACTCTATTTATTGGGCTATGAAATGCATAATTCTGTTTGTGATATTGACAAAAAAAAACGCAAAAAAATCACGTACAGAATGATTTGGTAGTCTTATATTGATTAACTGTAGTAGTTCAGGGGCATCTATCAAATTATTCATTAACTTATAAATAAAGATTAAACCAAACTAAGTTCTATTAGAAGATAAAGGAGATAATCCTAATTGACATAAAAGTGATTCATAGCATACATTATTATCACGATTACCCATTTTATAATACACATGCCTTAAAAATTTGTGCTGTACCCTTTCAATAAATTTTATATAGGTTTTTTTATGAGGTGACCAAATAATACTTGCATAATCAATATGCGAACATACTAAAGGTATATACAAAATTTTCAAGGCATGAATAGAAGTAAATAACTTTGTAGATCTTATTATAAATCCTAATAATTTCAGTGATTTCAATGTCACAAATTCCAAGTGATAAGAAAATGATAAAGTTGAATCAAAAACTACTCTCAAATCTTTTATCGATTCAACTTTGGGTAACCTCTCACCATCTAAAATATAAACAGAATTTAATGGACATTTTATTTTGTTAAAAGTAATACTTGTGCATTTCTCTACATTTAAATAAAGCCCATTTAATTTAAACCACTTATTCATTTTATCAAGGGTGTCCTGAAAAGACTTAATATAATTATGTGATTTTATTACTCGGAATATTTTCATATCATCAGCAAATAATAGGGCATTTGATATGTCATTAACAAAAATTATAAAAAGAAGTGGCCCCAAATGAGAACCTTGAGGTATTCCTGAATAAGCTTTAAATGAATTTGAGTAACTATTTATAATTTTTACTATCTGCTGGCGATTAGTTAAATAAGAAGAAAGCCAATGCAAAAAGGATCCTTGAATCCCATACGATTTCAGTTTTGATAACAATAATGAAGTATTAACAGTATCAAATACTTTTTTTAGATCAGTATATACCACATCAACTTGAGCACCACTTTCAAAAGCATCCATTACATAATTGTGAAATACCATTAGATTGGTAACTGTTGATTTACCCTTTAAAAATCCATGTTGCTCAGGAATAATTATGTCTTAATATTGGAGTAATAATATCAATTATCAGACTTTCAAATACTTTTGGTATAACTGAAAATGTTGTTATTGGGCGATAATTCCTAACATCAGATTTATCACCTGATTTGTGAATAGGGATTATGTATAATAGCTAAAGCAAGCTTCATATTGTCAGCAAACAAGTAGGTATTGACAGGACCAAGGGAACAGACATTAACACGTTCCATGCGGACTACATCTTAAGATGTACTCCCGGCCAACCCCGCATGCGGGCTACATCTTAAGATGTTCGCTCTCGCTTCCCTTTCTCCGTCGTTTTTTTCCTTCCGCGCCTGGGATTTGACCATGAGAGGAGGTCCGTAGGAAGCTTTAGACTCATTGTCTCTCTATCTTTCGAAGCGTGTGCGTCGTTTTTGTGCCGAGTTTTCCGTTGTGGAGAAAAGCAGATTTTCGTTTTTTTGAAGATTTTGCAGGTAAGCCTTATTTTTTCTTATGTATATTGTTTTTAATGTATTTCATTGTTTAAATTAAACATGTTAGTCACTTTTGGAAAGATAAAATAATTGTTTTTTAATTTCAGACCTTTGAACGACGTTCTTTGCGCGTGAACTTTCGCTCGATCGTACGATCATATTTGATCGAGTAAGTGTTATTCGCTTGTTGTTTTTGTTGTTTGAATGTTTCAATTTAGTCATTTTTTAAAACATAAATTATTTTTATTTTCAGAATTTCGGATTTTTGGTCCTTTTTTACGTCGACCGTTCGTTTGATTGTCCGATCGAAGAGTATCGAGTAAGAGTTATTCGCTTGTGTGTTTTGTTATTATTATTTACCTTTACAATATAGTAGCGAAGATTTTTATATAGAATCAAATATCTTTTTTCAGTCATATATAGGTATGTACCTAAATAATGAATATGGATTCGTAACCGTCGATGTCCTATGCGCAGAATGTCCCTTCTTCCGGTATGTTTCATTATTTTAATAAATAATTTCTAAGTTTAAGTTTTGTAAACTTGTTAGTTCAACGGAGAATTTTATTTCGGACGCCCCACCATCAAAGAGGCGGAAAATAGAGGAGCGATTCCTTATTTCGGATCTTTCTTCCGAGAAAGTATGCCAGCTCCTCGAGGAATATGGGGAGGATGTTTGGGACGATGAAGAGGAAGGCAGTGATCCTTCCCAACCCATGGTAAGAGATACAGCTTTTGTTTCTTTAGAGCCCGAAACACCTCTTTCAAGGACCCACACATGTCCGCCAGATGTCCCTTCCCCCGGATCCCCTCCACATGTTTTCTGCGATTTACAACCACCTTCACCTATCCAATTGGACCTACCCCAATCTTTACCACAAAAACCTTGCAGGGTGTGTTCGGGTAATAAAGTAAGAAAGGTTGTAACCACTTACTGCTGGGATTGTGAAGGTGAGCCAGGGTTTTGTTTGACCAATTGTTTCCAGGAATACCATTGAAGAATAATGAACCGATAGAATAAATTTATAATTATTTTGGTAATTAAATTTTTCTATTGGTGCACCTTACTTCAATGTTATTTCTGGAAACAATTGGTTATGTTTGTTTGTATATAAAAATGGAATATATTAATATTCCATTGTAAATACTTATTGTAAATAGAAACATATATGTAGTGTAAATAGTAGTTTCTATTGCAATTAGAAATTTTTATTGTTAATAGCGGGCTTCATTTTAAATAGCATATAGCATAAATTGTAGTTTCTATTGGAAATGGAAACATTTACGTACTGTAAATAGTGACTTTCGTTGCACACTTTTTACTGTAAATAGTAGGCTTGTATTGCAAATAGTTGCCACTAATGTGAATTGAAATCTTTGTAATGTAAACAGACAGTTTTATTGTAAATTGAAAATTTTGTATGTATTATTCTGAATGGAAACAATTATTGTAATTGTAAATAATGTTAATTATAAAAAATATGATAAAAGCAATCGTAAAAACAAAGATTTAATAACATTTTATAATCAATAAATTATTTTGAAAGTGAATTGTGTTATTATAGCATTATTTAAAATTATCTATTAGTTATTATTTATTGAAAAATAATCCATACATTTAAAAAGATCAATAATTATGTGAGCTAGACTTTTTCTCCAAGTTTACAAACTGAAAAAAAGAAATTTGGAATAAATTTTTTGGCGATATTTTAGATGTAATAATAGAGTTAGCCAATCTTGGGACTATACGCGGGTCGGGTGGTATAATATGACATCCTCGTGCGTTTTCTCTTCAAAATGTAAGGATTAAATTCATCATATAGTTCTGAAGATGCCATGAAAGATCCAATTTCGTTACGCGTCGCCGAAATGTGTTGCGGGTTTGCCTACCTTTGGCCAACCCCGCATGCGGACTACATCATAAGATGTACCAGTTAAATAATTAATATTTAAAGAAATTTCAATTTATTTCTTAAATAACATAATATTTTAACCTAAAACACGAAGTCATGGTGAATTTCTCCAAAAAAAATATCATCCGTACACGGGAATGTGCCTATTATTTTTTCCGCAATGAACGTGTTAATAAATAGATTAAATAAAAAAGGACCAAGGTGGGACCCTTAGGAGACACCTGAAGTGGCGACAAAAGAAAAGGAACAAGTGCCTCTCACTCTGACTCTTTGTTCACGACTGTCAAGATAGCTCTGGAACCAGCGAGAAGACAATGGTTGACCTTGTCAAAGGCCTTAGCAAAATCAGTGTACACTATGTCCACCTGAAAATTTTGATTGAAGAATGAAATTTTGAAAGGAAAGAAGGTTAGTTGCAGTAGATTTTCCTGTCGAAAACCATGTTGAACTGGGACGATGACATGTTTGAAACAGGGTTCTAAGTGATTAAGAACTAGCAACTCAAAGATTTTGCTATGACTAGACAATATGCTCACAGGCCTGTAATTTTTAACATCAGATCTGTCACCTGATTTAAAGATTGGTACGATATGACTAGGCTTTAGAGCATCAGAAAAGATTCCAGATGAGAGAGAAAAGTTAAAAAGAACAGTTAGTGGATAAGTCAAAGCAGTACAACAGTATTTAAGGACTGAAGGGGGGATGCCATCAGGGCCCGGCCCCTTGTTCAGGTCTAGACTAGATAATACCTTCAGAACATCGCACTCTGAAATCTTAAACATAGGAATAGAATCCATGCTATTGAATTCAAACGGGTGCAGGTGGTTGAATATTATCAAACACGCTAGAAAAATAGGTAGCGAACAAATTAGCAACATCTTGAATATTAGCTGCTTCCATATTGTTGAAAAGTACTCTCTCATAGATGTGGTTAGACTTCTTGAAAGTACTGACATAATTCCAGAAGAATTTAATATTTTTTGGGATTGAATTCTGAATTTTTTTAACATACCTAATCATTGTAGCAAGTTTTCATTAAATTTTTACATTGTTTGCGGGCAATAGAGAAGACATTATAATCATGAAGTGAGTGGTGTTCCTTATATAACTGATGCAATATTTTTTTCCGAGTAATTGATATTTTTAATTCAGTAGTTAACCAACAGGGATAAGTTGAAGGGGCTATTTTCTTTTTTGGTGTCACCAAAGCAATATTATTCAGTAAAATACTAATCAATCTAATGAAACAATTGTTTACATCTAAACCTAGGAACTCAGTTTCCCAATCACAGTTTAATAAACTAGAGTTAAGCTTAGTGAAGTCGCAGTGGTTAAAGTTGAAGATTTCACAGCCATTTTCAGTCATTGTGCTTAGTTCAGCACTGATATTTAAAGTAAGTGGAGGGTGATATCCTTCAGCTGGCAGAATATATATATATACTAATGCTTTACGAGTAATTATCAATAATTATAAGACATGACTGCTATAGCCATCTTGTTCCTCAGCAGCGCATACATGACGATGGTTATAGCTGTCTTGTCCACGAACGTGCTAAAGATTGATACAGTGTATAAAAACATGTCTCAATGTCGCATTGTGTAATAATCTCATCAGTTGGAATAACAGTTCTCACCTTGCTGCCAAGCGAAATAGGTAGGTGAATATCACGTCTAGTTCTGACTCTGCCTTCATACAAGCCGGCTGAGGTATGTAAAATAATATTTGTTGCTTGCAACGCCATGGAAGGTTCTGAAGACAGACATCATATGGGATGATGATTTTGCTGAAGTGGATAGCGATGCCATTTATGTAGACCAGGGATGCACAAACAGCGCTCCCAGAGCGCGCGCGCTCCAAGCGCGCCCGCGGGCGCACGGCAGAGCATATATTGTGGTGGTAGCGGGAGAGGGGAAGCTTCTCTCTCGCACATAGGTCTCACTCGGCCAGAGCGCGCCGTTTCCTCGGGCGCGCCCGCGGGCGCTCGGACGCTCCGCGCGCTCTCGAGCTGTGCATCCCTGATGTAGACGATGAGAGAGAACACAAAATCGCCAATGAACTATTTGAGGACAGTGAGGGCAGTAATAATGAATTCAGAGGCTTTAGTGATTCGGACAGCTAAAAGTAAATAAATAAATATTCTTATTTTTGTTTTGAAAAACAATATTTAAAGGAATGTTATCGGAATGCATTGAAATGTATGATTTATTGATAAAAATATTTCTGAAAATATAAATTACTAAAAAAGTTGTATGTGCTTGTTACCATGTATAATACGCACTAACTTTTTGTCAATTTTTCGTGAAAAAAATGCGTATTATAATTGGAAAATTACGGTAGTTATTTTTTCCTGAGTAACTTGATTGAGAAAGCAATATGAAGTTAAAATATCCAATGTTATGTGAGAATAATTTACATAACTTAACCCATTAGCACCCAGCGTCCTCTTTTGAGGACAGTTACATTTTAGCTCACAAACATCTTTAATGTTTTGCTTTCACTAGCAAGTCACAATGTATTAACTAAATTCCTTCCTAAGCTCCCTTATTCTGCAAGCAAATCATTTCGTTTTGAATTTTAGACGAACAGCACACATTTAAATTTGCAGAATTTTCTTCAAAAATGACCTGTACTAAATTATAATTTTTATTTTTTATCAAAATCCATGTAAGTAGTAATTGTTTGTGATATAATATAACATACATATATGTGTTTACAGTAACATACAATCTGTTAATTTTATTTTATTTGTTCTTTATAATAATATGTATAGAAATTGATGTCCTCAATTGAGGACGCTGGGCTTTAGAGAGTACTTATTGCTACGATAGTTCGTAAAGGTGTTATATTCCGTCTTTTTCTCGTATTTTTTAACCCACAGCTAAAATGGATGAACGAGTATGTAAGATGCTCCAGGAAGCATATGAATACTTATTTTCTGATGAGATTGAAGCAATATAAAAGTTTTTATATGGTTCCTAATATTTTCCGGCTATCATATCTAGGTAAGTGAGAGAGATTTTTGGTCAGAGGAGGAAGACTTGGGTATCGAAATAGTAAAACACCTTGAATAGAAATAATTATTTAGAACTAAAACTACTCATACATTTCCAAGACAACAGCAAAGCTTGCCAAAGCAAAAATGATAGGGTTTTCAAAACAAGACCACTAATGGATATGGCGACCAAAATCTTTCAGAAATGGGGAATATTTTATAAGCACTTATCAGTTGACGAAATGACTGTTCTGTATTATGGTCACCATATAATGAATCAGTTCAATAAATCCAAACCAATAAGGTTCGGATATAAGTTATGGATGATGTGTGGGGAGAATGGATATTGTTACAATTGTTCATTGTATTGCGGCAAAGAATTCCCTCCGAACCAGTCCAACATACCTCTGGGATCTCGGGTTGTTTTGAATATGCTTTCAGTTGTACCTCATCCGCAGAGTTATTGTGTATTTTTTTACAATTCCTTTGCGAGCTATGATTTGTTGAGAAATCTATGAGAGTTAGGTTTTCGAGCCAGTGGAACAATTAGGGGCAACAGAACTGTGAAATGTACTTTAACAACACCTAAAGAACTGAGGAAAAAAGGAAGAGGATTTTATGACTATCGATTTGATAGAAAGAACGAATTACTTATGATTAGATGGTATGATAGCAAATCGGTGACACTATAAACAAATTTTGATAAGGTAGAACCTTCAGTGAAAGTGCAATGCTGGAGCTGCAAAAAAAGGTTGTCATTTCACAGCCTGCGGTCATTTACACCTATAATAGATTTATGGAAGGCAACATGATTGGCTGTTAGAAAAACATACGATTGCTATCAGAGGTAAAAAATGGTACTGGTCCTTATTCACGCGTATGGTTGACATGGCAGTTGTAAATGGTTTTCCTTTACATAAAATAGTGCATGGCATTAATTCAATTACAATTAAGGACTTCCGAAGACAGATTGCTGTCACGTATTTGAAACTAGGACATGGAGCATGGGAAACCCGTGGTAGACCTATGTCTTTGACATCAACCTCTTGACGTACTGTGTCCATAGATATGAGATACGATGAAAGATCTCATATGATAGTAAAGAAGAGCAATCAAAGATGTAGCCAGCTAAAAAATTGTAAAGGAAAACCACAAACATATTGTTCCAAATGCAATGTGACCATGTGCATTACATGTTTTCCAAAATTTCACTCTGAATAATAAGTGAAAATATTTGACATTTTCAAGAAAATAATACATCCTGAAGTAATTGTATCCATGTTTTATGCATTTCAATATTTTATGATAATGTATATGTAAAATAAATCATATTCTAAGCTAACAAGTGTTGTCCCTTCTTGTTAACTCCCAGGCAAAGAGAACTCACCAACGCCCAGCGTCCTCTTTTGAGGACGGTTCATATTTCAACAATGAATGGTTACATTTTGTAAAAGTTGAATTTGCCTATTCTCTTATGAGCTAAAGATCACAATATGTGAGTTTTACAACGATGAGTTGAAAAAAAATAATTTGGGCATTAATGGGTTAATATGGTCATTTGATATTTTGTAGTTGTTCAAAAAATTTAAATGCCCTGATATAAAATAATACCAAATTCTTTACTGAAAGGCATTACAGTGAACCCAAGATACCATCTCTTCCTGGAATAGAAATTTTCAAAGGGCTTGTTATACACAGCCATAATTACAGAGACCCCGAAACATTTCTTGGAAAAAATGTTATTGTGTGGGGTGGATCACTATCTGGATTTGATATTTCTCAAGAAATATCTAAATTTGCAAAAAATGTAAGCAGAGTTGAAATATGTATATCCTTTTTTAAAAATTATCTTAAAGCAATATACTGCTCATTCTAGAGACCTCATTAACACAATATGCACCCTATTTAGATTGTTATCAACAGTTGGGGATTTTGGGGATGTGAGATCCCTAGGTGGTAGAGGTTTGTGAGGTCCACAACTTGTAAAAAGGCAAGCATCCATGCTTCCTGATAAGGGTACAGTCCAAACATTTAAATAAAATGATGCACAGTTCTATCTTTCTATGAAAATGTTGGCAACAAAATCATGAGTAGCACCAACCTTGATTTTGTAAAAATTCTCTCAAAGCAGAATCCACATCCAGTAGCCACATCTTGGTCTTCATTCCAAAATAGTTCAGTTATCAGCATTGCAGATGTAATCATTGGAGTTAAAAAGGAGGATTAAATTTTTTGCTTTACTCTTGTGTCTTAATTTCCAACCTGTTAAATATGAGATTTATAGTTTTCAATTAAAATAGGTCTAGTGCTAACAATATGATTGACTGAAAATTTAAAATTTTTACGTTCCGTAGTTAGGCTGATGAATTAATGAATATAAAATATATTTCGCTAATAATCACATATCAGAATTCAAATTGAAGAAATAAATAGAAATTATTTGACCCAACATTAAAAATTAAATACAGACAACATATGGTTGTCTTAAAAACATTATAGAGAAATGAATTTAAGAAATATTAATAACTTATCCAGAATTATTTTTACAGTTAAAGATTCAAAGATATGTTGTATATATTGAAAGCATATAATTTCAGGTAGTGATATGCCATCGACTAACAGAAAATATCCCAAAAGGATTTCCAGAAAATGTTAAATTAGCACCAAATATAGAGTCAGCATTTGAAGATGGGTTTAAACTGGAAGATGGCATGATATGTGAAGCTGATTCATTAATCTATTGTACTGGTAAGTGAAGTTGAGACGTGCTCCTACATAAAATATATTATAATATAATTAAGGAAGCATAATATTAAAATATTAAATTTACGTAAAATAAATCAATGTCATTTACTTTTCATTATATGGACCCTCCAATGACACACTTCATTTAAAGTTACAAGGACAACACACTGGGCTCTTCGGGACCCCAAGTATATAAAATGTCATAATAAATATTTATTATCATTATATTAACCTTTTTGTATATAATACATTAAGCGTAAACTATTTTCTTATTAAATAGGGTTGTATTTGCCACGACAGTGCTATTTAGGTTTTTAAAAATTAATTTTTTATTAAAACATTCAAATTTGTATATAAAAACAACAAAAAGTTAACACTTAAACATGATAGATAACTGCCAAACAATTTGTTAATCATAGTAATAGTAAAACATCTAATTTTGATATCCAAATTACCCAATTTTACTTGCTGCACTCCTTACAAATCATCGCCATGTGCACATTGCCTGTAAGCAGCTGCTGCACAACAGTTTGGTTTTCCAATCATTCTGCCTTCCCAAACCTTCCTATCCAAACTTTTACTCCTTTAAGGTTGAAATTCAATTTTTTAAATTTCCTGAATTGTAGTTTCAATACCTCTTCTAAGGGTAGTACTTCTTTGGAGTCGTCTTTCTAAAAATGGTTCTATCAACCTTGACAATACTATCCGATGGTTCCTGCCTTTCTTGTAGTCCATATCATCATCAGAATTGTCCCCTCCTTTAAACTCTTCCTCTAGATCATCATCTAAATCCAGTGATTTTTTTGTGACGGTACGTGCAGGTATGGCATACCGGCACCTTTTTTCTGAGCGATGTTGACCCACACTAATTTCGGTACATTTTCATTTTTTTAATTCTTTAAAACTTAAAGTAATAAATGGCATCTATAAATGTTAAACATTTTGATATTTATTACTGACTTTGTTATTATGACGATGCTAGTTATTTAGCGAAACCGGCCGTGAAATAAAAAATTGTGGAATTTAACAGTTATTATTTTCTTCGGAAATATGTTATTAAAAGTTCATCACAAATTCAATAGAGAAGGGGGAGAGTGTGCAGGAAGAGGTAAAGGGGAGAGTGGGATTACCAGCACCTATTTTTTTACAAAAAAAGCACCGTCTAAATCTAATAGTGCTCCTTCAATCTGTTCTTCAGTACTTAGCCGTGAAGGTGCCATTGCATGATAATTACATAATAGAGGTGGAAATATGATACAACATAAAATGTATGCCGATAGAAAGATATTTGTATAGAAATGAGTTGCACGAATGGCACATAGTGGACCCCAACACTATTTTGAATATTTACTGTGGACTGTTAGATTGCAACTGGTAGTCAGGTACACGTCATAAGGCAGACAGGGATAGCAACTGAATTTACAAAAAGTCTCAAAAGCATCGGATGCAAACTTAGCCTTCCACGAACTCCGAAACAAAACACTGGGGTCCCTGGGACACCTATGTGTAGATGGAGGGTTAATTTAAGTATAAATGTTTTTGAAGCTTTCCATATTACGGCCAATAATCAGATTATATGGATGAAATACAAATTGATATCTGATGCCCTAGATATGGGATGCAAAAATTCATAAAATATATTTTTTAAATTATTTGCTAGAACATTTTGTAGCTAAATAATCACAAGCAACATTTTCATCATTTTTTAGCTAGTGAAAATGATAGCTAAAAAGCTATTCATTGGAACTACATCGTTCATAAGATTATTCAAGATATAATTGTAACCTTACGGCTGAAATTAAATTAAAAAGCTGGAAAACCATATTTGCAGTACTTGAGGTGGGATGGTATAGGCAGTATGGCATACCAGGTCTTCTTAAGTTGGTCAGAGGCCAACCCACCAACTTTTAGTGGACATTAAATTATACTGGTACTTTGCGATTTCATTAACACACTAGTGCCTTGGCACTGGAAACTTTTACGTTTGGTTTCTAATCGCAATATGAAGACTTGCATACTGTTTGGCCTCTAATATTTTTTGAGGTATTGTAAAATTTCAAACCTGAAATATTTTTTTGTTGCATAAAACTGGTGAGCAAAAGATGGGGCTTTCCCATCAGTATAGTATTAGTAAAGGGGTTCACATTAGGTTAGCCATGAATCTACCCTGACATATTTAACACAGAGCATATTAACTTCCACAAGTAATAAAATTTATAGTCCATATTTTAAACCTATGTATATATGTTAAACCAGCCTAAAGTTACATACCTATATACAAAATAAGTCTCATATATAACTTGTATGTAAAATTTATGAAATTCATGACCATACCGTCACCTTATTTTCAGCATTCAAATCATGGCAAACCATACCACTTCTTTTTTCTTCCATCTCAAGCACTGCATATATGAATTTCAGCTACACAGTAATTATCATTGGTGATTCACCATTGATGTATCCTAAAAACTTTACCTGTTACATAAGTTTATTCTTTGAAATACAATATATCCTCTAACAAGTTAGGAAAGCGTACAACGTATCACAAATGGGGCGCGTTTCGTGCAATGGAGTATTAGAAAGCAATTATATACCTGTACGTAAGGGAAATAGCGTTTTAAAGTCCTTTTATTCATCATAAATAATCCATTTTCTTCCTATTTAATAGTACTACATGCACACGTAAGGAAATTAACGTTTGTTTGGGAGATTGTTTATGTTAGCAACAATGAAGTAACCATGCAAGAAAATTTCTAAGTTCAACTCGATATAAGAATTTCTTGTTTGATTTTCTCGATAACGACTACTCCTACGATGAAAATATATAGAGAAAGAAATACTCTACTTTACCAGTTCTACAACTTTTATTTGAAAAATATTTTGATATGAACAATAGTTTACGAGATATGACGAAAATTTAATTTTTTGTCTCTAGTAAAGTGGTACCCCTGATTGGCGTACATGATTCATTTTTGCGATTTTCTTATTATATTTGATTGAAAGTCCTTAATATCAAATTTCATAAAAATCCGTTCGGTAGAAGCCGAGAACGAACATGCGGACGGACGGACAGACGGACGGACCGACCGACGATAATAGGCGCTCACGCTGTAAGCGAAACGCGCCTAAAAATGAATTAAAATGTAAAAGATGATAAAAATGACAGGCAAAATTGAGGAAATGGTATAGATGAAGAAAATTTTTGCTTCTTGGGACTGCATATTTGAGCTTTGTCATGTCACAAGCTAAGCCTATGCAAAAAGTTTTTTATTGCATTAGATAATATATTGTAATTTTAATGACATGAAAGAGTATATAGGTATATTCTGAATTATGGAAGAAAGGCAACAAGTAAAAAAAAACCCTAACTAGACATGCAGCCTTAATACATGTATTCTACTCGTTATTTGAAATTTATTTTCATTGCTAAGGCATTGAATGGTAGAAGGTTAGAAAGGGATGACCAAAAGACCAAGTAGAAGGGGCAACCATCATTTTCTTTACCAATGAAATCAGAAAAGTGTTTATATTAATAGGAACTTTTCTCACAAAACAACTTGTTTGAGAGAAACCGTTGTATTATACGAAGAACTCTTAATCTTTACTTTGGTTATCAATGTAGGAAGTGTAAAGTTTGTGAACCAAACTGAATTATAAAAGTTTGTCCAGTGTGTTTTATTACTGTAGTGATAATGGAGGACATAATAAAACACCTAATAAATATTTAAATTACAACAAATTAATTAAAACCTTATCTTTACATTCCTATTTAAAGAAAAAACGTGGGTTGAGAGGGTTATCCCAGGATTAAATTTTTCTACTTTTCACATCTAAAAATTATGATGTGAGAATTATGCCCAGGAAATGATTATGCCAATAAATTAAGTGTTTTTCTAGATTTTTCATCTCATGTCCAGCTTTTTTGCTTTTGCTGCCCTCCTTTTTAACATCTTGTATCTAGTAACCCTATTTATACCAATATTTATCAGAAAAGATAACTTTATGTAATTTCTGTATTTATAAAAATGCCTGTATGTTCTTTTTTCCAGGGTATCTCTACAGCTTTCCCTTTTTGACTAAAGACTGCAAGATTGAAGTTAATGACAATCATGTAACCCCTCTCTATAAACATATGGTGAATATTGAGTATCCAACAATGTGTTTGATTGGGTTGCTTAATTTCACCATACCATTCATGTCATTTGATTACCAGGTAATTGAAGTTTCTCTTAGTTTTATACCAAAATAGTTAAGTAATTTAATAAATGCTCATTTAATTTCTTTAATTAAATATAAGTGAATGTTAAGAGCTGCCATTTAAATCAACAGGTTCAGTTCTTTTTGAAGACATTGGATCAAACTATCAAACTTCCTTCTAAATACAAAATGAGACAAGAGAGTGATAAAGAAGATGAGAAAAGACGTAAACATAATATCCCTGAAAGATACACACACACGCTGGATCGCTTACAATGGAAATATTTTGAAGACTTGGCAAATTTAGCCCAACTTATAAAACAACCTCCTGTGGCTAGGAAGATTCTGGAAGATTGTATCGATTCAATGAGAATTAATATATCTGATTTCAAAAATTATAAGTATGAAATTATTGATGAAGAAAACTTTCAGAAATACAAACTATAAATAAAATTTAAAATAAACTACAGCTCACTTAAAATTAGGCATACATATAGCCTGCACAAGTAATGCCACTGTTCACTAACAGATTTTTTGAGTATGTATTTACTACATTTTTTACTATCCAGTAAGTAAACCAAGTATTGAATTTTTAATTTTTTGTTTGACTTGCATAATGATTAATGTTACAGCAGAAACCCTGGGGCTTATGTAGTCATTGCTTTTTTAAAAAAATATGTTCATATATTCCAAGATATGCAGTTTTTTTTATTCATTTTAATGTTCCACAACTTGTGATGCAGTTTCTCAGCAGTTGTACTATAAATATTTTTCTTTGGTTTTTACAAGTTTTTAGTGTAAAATATGGTGGTACAATGGAATATCTATTACATGATTTTGTTTGATGTTTTTCATTAACAAATGTGTAACTACTGAAAACATAAAAAACTAGAAAATGAAAGTTGAAGCACTTTGTTTGTCTTAACCTTCTTTTGCAGCTGTGTTCCAGAATGAGTGAAAGTTACTGGATCACTCTCCAAAAATGTAAGAGAAAAATTGTCATTATTGAGGGAAGTTAGTTATTACCATGGAATGAGGAACATCAGTAAGAAAAAATATCTCAAAACATTAAATTAAAGGTAGTTTGAAAAAAATTAGGAAGTTGTAAAAACAAGATATTATGAAGGCATCCACAAAAAAATTTATCTAAAATTATTGGACAGGTAAGAAATTAATATGGAATACACATGCATACTCTAATTGATAATATTTAAACATTAAAAATCTCCCAATATTTTACAAGAATTCACATCTTTTACCTGCCACCAAGCTTTGGCAATTATGCCTATTGTTTTATGCTATTTCTTATCTTCATTATTGCTGAGTTTGTGAAGAATTTACCTTGATTCTATAATTAGGTAATAAACTTATATGTTACAGCTAATTCCAATATCCAATGGTTGCAAAGCATCATTACAAACCAGTAGCAGATATGCTCAAAATCCAGTTTATGCTATTTTTATCCGATACTCATTTGATAAGAGATACTACGTGATTGCATTGCATTATTGTTAGCCTTCAAATCTCAAAAATTCAATTTATTCTCACATGTCTGCAGCAGGGATGCAACTAAGGGGAGGCCAGGGGGGTTCCTGAGCCCCTCTTAAAAGTCCTTGGGCCCCTGACCATTCGCTAAATGCCATCGACTGATTGTGCAGCATGTGTGAATAGCACAAATAAAGTGAATACTTATACGATGGCCAATGACAATTGTTTGGTCAATCATTATAAACACTTCCCACATGCACTTTCCTGAATAATTATCAGTACATATATGTTTACGTTGCTGTGTATAAAGATTGATAATTTCGTTGCTTAAACAAAAGTGGGAAGTGAATAATGCTATCCTTTGGTCTATTAAAGGCTTAATTGAGCGTTGGCACAAAAATGCTGATTTACGCTTTTATATGTATTAACTTTCAAATTTTGGTGTGGCTCCCCAAATATTTTTAGCTTTTGGGCTGCCTCCCTCCCCCCCCCTCCCCCCACCCAGAGTTGGGAGGCTAGTTATGTTGCTGGTCTGCCCTCCGGTGTGAGTTAGTAAATTTAAGTTTAGCTGCCATAAGTGAAACTTGGAAAGTATGAGCAATGAGTCTGTGTCTTCTAAATGTTTGAATAAGGTTGAAATAGTGGCAAAACAAGCTCCTACAGTACCTACTGTCGGAGGCAATATTACGAGTGAAGTGGTTGAAAACGCACCTGCTATCGACGGCAGAATTACTCGCTCCATAACTTTAAACCCAAAGTTAAGTAAAATCATTCCTGACTAAATGGTACCAACTCTCCTCTTAAATTGTTGTTTCATAATGTTCAAAGTCTGCATAACAAGTTGATTGATATTGACTTTCTTCTTAATTCTGATTATAAAAATGTTAACCATTTGTGTTTTGTTGAACATTGGTTAAAAAATGAGGAGATAAACAGCATTAGGATTCCTGGGTTTGTTCTTGCCAGTGCATCATGCCGTGTTAATTATAAAAATTGTGGTACATGTATTTTTTTTAGAGGACATGGCCTTTAAACCTCTGTTTTTTAATGATATACAAAGTGTTGACAAGGCCTTTGAATATTCGATTGTCAAAGTAACAAATTTAAAATTATTTGTTGCCTGTGAATATAGGTCTCCTGATGGGGACTTAAATGTTTTCATGGAAAATCTAACTCTTCTTTTAGAAAAAATAACTGTTAAGGGTTACAAAATAGCCTTATGTGGCGATTTTAATATTGATTTTAGTAATGATCTGTGTGCTAAAGTTAAAGATATATATAAAGATATCTTTTGACCTTGTAGCTGCAAATTATACACCAACCCAGGTGTCCAAATTAAAGTCATCAGTTATCGATCAAATCGTACTGATGAGTTTCATGTGAATGTCTTTGATCCAGGATTCTCAGACCACAAAGCGATTGGTACGGACCTTTTCCTCCCTGACCTTTCCAATGATAGTTGCAAGTTTTCCTGGACTTATAAAAGGTACTTCACATATGATCTTATTCATTTATTTTGTTTCCATCTTAAAAATGAATGTTGGGATGAAGTTTTTTCTTTGGATAATCTTGATGATAAAGTAAATGCATTTTTAGATAAATTTGTTTACTACTTTGAATCAGTTTTTCCAGTCAAAAAGTGTAAAATAATGTTGAGTGAAATGAATAAACGAAATTGGTTAACTCCTGAAATTGTCAGAATGAGCGAGCAAAAGAGGCAGTTGTACAACTTGGTTAAAAATAACAAAAATCATACTGATCTCAAAAATGAATATCTCAATTTGAATAGAAGTTTTAGAAAAATTGTTCAAGAAGCTAAATCTAAAAGTAGCGATAAACTTATTGCAAATTCTAACAACATTTCTAAAACCACGTGGTCTATCATAAACAAAGAACTTAACAAGAAAGTAATCCCATTGAATACTAACCTTGAGATTGTTAGTGATGGTCAACTGATTTCAAACCCATTAGATGTGGCTAACATTTTAAATGATTATGTTGTTGAAACCCCTAGTAGTATTGCTTCTGGAATTAATTCTAACCAGGATAGTGGCTTAAATATCTCTGATCTTCCCCAAATCTCAAACTCCAACATCCCGCCTTTTCAATTACATCCTGTTTCCCACAGTGAAATTCTTGAAATTGGCCAATCATTTAGTAGCAAATTGTCATCCGGTATTGATAATATTCCTGACAAAATTGTAAAAATTGCTATACCACACATTGCTCATATATTAGTATTCTTATGTAACATTCCTTTATTAGAAGGTACTTTCCCTAGAAGGTTTAAATTGAGCAAAGTTAAGTCCATGTTTAAAAAGGGTAATACCACTGACGTTTGCAATTATAGACCAATTAGTCTACTCTCTGGGTTTTCAAAAATATTTGAAAAGGTAATGCTAAAACGCTTACTTAATCATCTGGATATGAATACCATTCTTAGCACTCAGCAACATAGCTTTAGGAAAAATAAGTCAACTTCATCAGCTTTGTTTAATTTCATGACAGAAACCTTAAATGCTATTGACTCCAAACATTTGTCTGTAGGAGTATACCTAGATTTAACTAAAGCATTTGATATTGTGAACCATGATTTAGTACTGCAAAAGATGGCTCTTTATGGTATTTCAGGAGTGTCTCTGAAATGGTTTCATTCTTATCTTTTTGGTAAATCTCAATTGGTTGAGGTGCCCTACTTTCACGATATTTATAATTGTAAACAATTCTTTTCTTCCAAAACAAGAGAGGTCATAACTGGTGTTCCCCAGGGATCAATTCTGGGCCCCGTTATATTTTTAATGCTAATAAATGATTTACCGAATTGGCTGCCGGATGCAAACTCAGCCTTGTTTGCTGATGATACTAGCCTATTAATCCAAGCAAAAAATCTTGTGGCATTGCAATCAAAAGTTAATAATACCATGTCCAGTTTAGAAACATGGTTAAACAAGAACAGGTTAGTTACTAACCTTAAAAATTCTGTATGTGTATCATTTAAAAATAGCCTTTCTCCCAATATTCATTTGTACGATGAGGAATTGTCCTTTGTTGACAATGTCACATTTTTGGGCATCAAGGTTGACAAATTATTGAAATGGAACTCTCATTTAGACTATTTGGCATCTAAGTTAAGTAAAGTTATCTTTCAACTTAAGACTCTTAGACTTAGTACCAGTATAAATATTCTGAGATGTGTTTATTTTTCAAATTTTCATTCATGTCTGTCCTATTGTATCATCTTTTGGGAGGACGCTTCAAATAGTATTTCAATTTTCAGATTGCAAAAAAGAGCAATCTGAATTATTTTGAAATTGAACTCCTGTGAATCTTGCAGGGGTCATTTTCAGGACCTTGGTATCTTGCCACTACCAGCGTTACATATTTATGAATTAATTTTGTATGTAAAAAAGAATATTAGCTTATCTGACTTAAATTCCAGTTTGTATAACCATAACACAAGGTCAAAGGATGATATTCATGTATTACAAAGACATTCTGCTCTTTGCAGCAATGGTCCTCATCATCAAGGCACTAAGTATTATAATAGTTTGCCACCAGCACTAAAAAATATTGAATCGATTGCCTCATTTAAAATGCAACTTAAGACCTTTACGTTAAAGCACTCTGTTTATAGTGTTGATGAGTTTCTCCTGTTATGTAGTAAACCTGGCATATTATTGCATTACTGAATATTTACAGGAAATTGTAGTGTTTTTTTATGTTTGTCTTTTTTCTGACGGGTGCTATGTCTTACTGACCAACAGCATTAATAAAGTTATTATTATTAAAAATAACTACTACCTTTGAATTTTTAATTGATCAAGCTAATCAAAAGTTATAACAAGAATAATGATGAATCTAGAATTTTATTTAGTGATACAGTTTGGTCTGATCAAGATATGTTGAATACATTTGAAAAGGGTAAACACTTGTCTCAGTCGATAACTTGTAACAGTTTTCAGCGATAGTGAAATAGGTGATTATTTAGGTTTTATGCTATCCTTCATGTAGGTTGCCTTTAGATTTTATTGCATTATAGAAAATTGTAAATTATTAAGCAATGTCCAAATAACAGCTATTGGAAAACGGAGTATCTAAAGTTTTATCAATTTCATAACAAATATCTACCTAAAAATAAACGGCCTGAAATAATAGGTCTTACAGCAGACATTGATATCTAAAGAGATGAAAAATAAATTCTAATTTAAAACTTGGCGTAAACATTACATAAAACAACTAATTTATTCTTTGATAATTCGTTCTATACAACGGAGATCTTCCAAATGTTACATGAGACGATGCTTTCACAAGATAATATTTTCTTAAAAAATCGTGAACGTTTAAGTATTTGCAAAAATCGTGATGTATTAATTACTCCTAGCTACATCAACGTAACTCCCTTAGCCAGCCAATGAACGTTTTTTATGCTTACAGAGTGTTTTCAAAAACGAAACTTATACGAGAGAATTGTACTAAGAAAGTTATCTGGTACGTGTATTTTGCAAAAAAAGCCGATTAAAAATATTGGTACATCCAGTGCTTTTTTTCTAAAAAATACGTTTCCGGACCGCATAATTTTTTGCCGACGAAAAGGTGGATATTTTAAACGTCATTCCATAAATGGTTTGCAGTTCACATGTGAAATGCACGACAATCTAGAAATAAATATTTTGAATTTGAAGTGTTCAAAATTAAAAAAATTTTATTCTTACAAGCTTTTCGATTTTATATTTTGCATGAAAACAACTTCCAAAACAGCATTCCGGCAGAAAAACCGCACTGGGTACATTTATCTGGGCTACTCTGATGTTTGAACTATGGGATAATCGCGACCTTTGGTCACAATGCAGTAGTGGAGTTTTCGGTAGTATATTTGGTTGGTAGGCGTGTTGGCGCCGAATAAGTAGGTTAGGCAACTTCACCTTTGTCCTGAATAATGACTTAATGATGTTAAATGGCTGTACTTCAGTGTTGTCCAAGCAATTTACAGTATTTTTCATGGGCGGTTAAAGGAAATTTTTAGTATTTCTCACACACTGAGGTAAATTAGTGATCACGTATAATATACACTCATTGCAGAGCTAAATAATGAATTTATTTGTATAATACTCGTGGAAATCAATACCTGAAATACCGCATCACTTAAAATGAAATTTGGAGGCTCATCTGCATCTGAAAAGCAAATAGAATCAGTAGTACGTGTCGCAGGAGCGACTTAGGACCTATTCATTATCTAGCATAGTGGAAGAACTTGTGTTCGCCAACTCCTCCCAAAAATAAACTCCCTGTAACTTAAATTCGGGAACCACAAAGGGAAAAAAACTTATTTCGATGGTAGAAATGTAAGAGAACGAATCGTTCGTTCGGACGAAACCATTAGATCTCAATATTGGGTGGGATTCACGACTCGTTAAATTTTGTATTCTAAACTGAAAATAATGTATCAGGTAAAAGTGTTAGTTATTGGAGCCGGAGCTGCAGGCTTATGTGCCGCAAGACACCTTAGTAATAATGAAAGATTCGATTTTGAAGTCTTCGAACGATACGATGCCATTGGAGGAATATGGGTATATAGTGAAAAAATTCACAAAGATGAATACGGATTACCTGTACAGTCGAGCATTTACAAATACATGAGGTACGGTAAAAGTTTAGCGAGAGCCAACATTACTTTGATGACTAATGTATTATTTTGTAATTTATTTCCCCGGTTTAGTGGATGAAAATTCTAAATATGATGCCTTCGATAACATTTGAAATAATGTATGATTTAATTCTAGAACCAATATTCCAGTGGAAATAATGCCATTTTTGGATTTCCCATTTCCTCCAACTGAAGAGAGTTATGCCCATCATTCTGAAGTTCTGCAGTATTTAAAGGATTATGCAGAACACTACGATTTATGTAAATATATTAAGGTAAATATAACATTTCGGCATATCTGACTTAAAAGATGCATGAATCGCTAAATATAGTTTCCCGTATATTCCTGCTGCAGTTTCGTAAAGAAGTACAATGCGTTTCGCCAGTCTCAATAGGCAATGAAACTAAATGGAAAGTTATGGTTAAAGATCTTCCAACGCATAATGTAGAAGAATATGTTTTTGATTCAGTCATGGTTTGTAATGGGTAAGTAAATGTTACTTAAATTCATATTGAGTGAATAATCGCAACCAGTAATTTCGTATAGGTACCTTACAAATAGGTCAATGGAAAAATTAATTCTTCCCTACGTAATATTTTATCCGTCTATTGGAGTTTTTTAAATAATATAGCGGTTCATGTTGCTATGATCAAATTGTTTTTCAGTGATTTTGTGTAGAAAATATTTATTCACCGCAGGCATTTCAACAAAAAATGTATTCCACATATTCCTGGGATTGAAAATTTCAATGGCCACGTGATGCATAGCCATGACTACAGAACTCCTGAAATATTTGATGGAAAAAAAGTTGTCATATTAGGAGCTTCAACTTCCGCATTTGATATTGCTAAAGAAATTTATTCACTGGTGCAGAGTGTAAGTATTTTGAATTATATAGTCTTTATTTTAAAAATTTATGAATGAATTTTAATTAACTCAAATAAGAGAGGAACATGAAATAGAATATGTATACATTTTTAAAGGCAGCCAAAAGTGATAGAAATAATATTATTAGTAATGTAATTGCTGTATTTATAGTTTTTACATTAAAATTCACCATATATATATGTATATTTTATATATATATGTATATATATATTTTTTTTTTCAGAATTTATAAATATGTTATTTAAGTGGTGGTTATTATAAGCTATAAAAAACATTAATCATTAATACTATAATAGCCCAGGTCTGTTGGTTGGTTGGTCACACTTTCACGATGGCCGATATAGAGCGTTTTAACAAACTTCCCGAATAGGTAGAAGATTGAAATTTGGCAAGGATGCTTGATTAACATATTTTAAGGTAATGACGAAAGTAAGTCTCCAAAAGAGTCCTGGGTTCGACTCCAAGGAAGACATTTCCATTTTCCGTAAGGTAACATGTAAAAATCAATTTTTTGATGTGCAAGCTTTTATTGTTTTGGAAATTAAAATTAGAAGGAATTAACCTACGATCTTCGGATCTGAACCATTTTGAAGAAAAAATTACAAAGTTTCTTATTCTGTTCATCTTTTTCCGCATACTATTCGAAATCGCTCATGTTATATGATTAATTCACATATTTTGTGGAAATATTGCTATTTTAACGGAATGTTGCCTTGGCTACCAATTCCATTGTTATACCTCGATATCATATTGTTATTTCAGTCCTTATGGATGTAAACATGCTTTGAATGCTTTTAATACGAGAGAGAGAGGGGGGAGGAGGTAGAAGGGGGAGTTAGAGGGGGGGGGAGAGAAGTAGAGGGGGAGGATGAGAGACGTTGTGAGAGAGAGGGAGGGAGGGAAAGAGAGGCAGCTATTTTAAGTTTAACTTAAGATAGCCCATCAACAACAGAATATTCACAAGAAATGTTGTATATGGCAAAATATTTCATATGTAAAAGTGTGATATTAATTATTTTAAATGAAAATATTAATAATCTATTTATCTATCTATAATTCCTCTGTTGATATTTCAACGGGCATTACACTAGTAATTTATAATAGTTTTGTACTTGGTAATTTTTTAATCTAAGACTGTTAAAGAGATCCACAAATTTTAAATCATTGAATTATTACAAAATTCTTTAAATTATATGAAAACAAAGTGTATGCTTTATAACCATAAATTACATATTTAAAGTACCAACATAATTTCAGTTAATTATATGTCATCGTGTAAAGAAAAAGATGCCAAAAGGATTTCCAGACTCTGTTAAGTTCGCTCCAAATATTAGATCAGCCTTTGAGGAAGGGTTTGAACTTGAGGATGGTACCATTTGTGAAGCTGATACTTTTATCTATTGCACTGGTTGGTGAAAATTAAGCATTTTTCATTTAAACAGACATGTTTTGATATAAATATTTCATTTAATTAATTGCATGTAACTTTTTAAATGTATTTATGTTTTTCATTAGTAACTACATATTGTTATTTCCATGCCCAACTATAAATTACTTCTTCCATTACAGGGTATCTCTTCAACTTTCCATTTTTGAGTAAAGAGTGCAAAATTCAAGTCAATGACAATCATGTGACCTCAATTTATAAACATATGATTAATATAGAGTTCCCAACAATGTGTTTGGTGGGAATACCTCTTTTTACAATACCATTCATCTTATATGATTATCAGGTAATAGTTCCTTTTCATTTCAATGACTACAGAAAGGTAAATGATGAAGGAAAGATAATGCATTAGAGTGATGATTATCCTAGCTACTTGGGGATGGACCTCGTCCAGATTATCAGTATTTTAAGATAATTGAGCAATTAGGAAATAATAATAAACAAACCAGATATATGTATATATTTATGTTGTACTTTTGACAATATAAATATCCAGCAGAATTATTGGTAAGAGAAAGGCCCACTAGGACAGGGGCGCTCAAACTACGGCCTGCAGGCCACATCCGGCCCGCCAGCCATACCCAACCGTCACCCCCACTTGAAACTTGCTCTTTTTTCACATGGCCCGATCAGCCATTTGAAAAAGTCTTAAGTGGCCTGCGCTGTCGTACATAAAGCCTAATGTGGCCCTTTCAATAAAAAGTTTGGGGACCCCTGCACTAGGGAATTAGCTATTCAATATTACAGATAAAAACTTTGGTTGGGATTAATGGTAATAATTAAATTTTGTTTGGATGTGCAAAAATTTTCATTCTGTGATTATATATATCTCTATATTATAAAATCGTAATGGTCATCATGATGCGGAACGCTCTAATTTTGTGAATAACTCAATTGTAAGTAAACTTAGAAGCCTGAAATTTCTCAGGATTTCAGTGTTGATGAATTTTTACGTTATGGCTAAAAATTTTGAAAGGTCATGGGTTCGACTCCAGAGGATGAATTTTGTTTCCCATAAGATAACACGTAAAAATCACCTTTTTGGTTTGAAGGATTTCATTCTTTTACTCTTTAAAATATCTTAAAATTAAGTTATCGACACTGAATTTGTGCTAAAACACACCAAAATGAATGAGGATTGTTATTCTTTTCTTACCATCGAATACTCAATATCATTTGAATTCGCTCGTATTCTGAATTTATACTCGAGTTTTGGTAAATTTTTTAACATTTCAGTAATAAGATTCCATGATCAACGGTGTTGTTCTCCTCGGTAATTTCCGTGCACATGCACTTAAATAAAGGCTTAAAGATAAAAAATAAGATTGAAACTTGCTCGAAATGACCGAAGATATGAATTTAATGCAAATAAATCGAATGCAGTACGTATTCATGTTATTTACATTTTTATCTATATTATTAAAATCCTATTTCTGGTTGTCTCTCTCTCTCTCTCTTTAATGCTCTATACCTCAGCCATTTTTAATCTCTGGGAATTTTAGCCCTCTTAAGTTTATTTTTTATCGAGTTATTCAACTAATTTTCTTAATTTGTTATTAAAAACCAAACATACATCCCTTATAAAATATATTCATTAAACTCATATTCAAAACATATTCCCATTAAACTAATCTAAATCCAATAGGTACATGGTAGGAGTTGAGAAACTGAGCAAGAAAGGGGAGCATCAGTGAGCAGGGGGCTTCTCCCCTATTATGTACACACACACGTGTATGTATTTATTTATTGCATTGTAATACAGTAAATAAGAATGAGCAGATTTATAACATTCTATTCTAATTAAAAATTTTGTTGCAGTACATTTGATCTGTATTTCTTGGCTGACAAATTTCAAAGTCTTTAAGACAATAATGTTTAGGATTGCTAATGTTTTGTATTACCATGCTCTACTGTATTTTATGTATTATTTATTTAAAAGATCTTTCCTGTGACATTACAATTAAATTTGGATGCTGCAAGTAAAATATCTTATTATCTCTTCTTGAATGATCATGTTTCAATTGGAACTTGTCTTTCTAACATCTATAATGTTATACCTCTATATTTATAATTTTTGAGTGGAATTTCTTTTAATAGATTCTTACTTTGCTTAAAGTTCTTGCTTTCATGTGTAATTGATTAGTTACATCCCCATGGTCAAGCTATATTTTTAATATCTCATTTTGGTCAGTTTATTGTTATTTTCCTATGTTTCAAATAATTTTGTTTTGTTATCCAATATTATTTTGAAAAATTCATTTAAAATTGTTCTGTCTGTGATATAATTTATTAGATGTTTAAATGCTAGAATGATTTCATAGAGTTGTAATGCAAGTTTTATCATTTTGATGCTTTTGTTTTCATTTCTGTTCGCAGATTGCATACTATTTGAAGACCTTAGATAAGAGGATCGAGCTACCATCTAAAGAAGAAATGAAACGAGAAATCGACAAAGAATTTCAGTGGAGATGTAGTCACAATATTCCTGCTAGATATGCACACCTCATGAATTTTATGTTGTGGGATTACTTAGATGAATTAGCAAGTTCAGCTGGGATTGATAAATTGCCTCCTGTTGTGAAAAAAATTTTGGAGGATTCAATTGCCTCGAGTAAAAGAGAGATTGCAGACTACAAAAATTACAAGTATGAAATTACAGACAACGAAAACTTTAAGAAGATTAAATTAGAGGTATACTGACAATATATGAGCAATCAAAATGTCTTATGCAAATGTTACATTGTACAGATGTGTTAACACAAATTTTAAAAGTTATGCAACCATTGTGTTCCATTTAACATTAAGGAAGTAATGCATTTCTGTGGTACAGATTGTGGCAGTTCATCAAATCATTTTAAACATCAAATTTCACTTCATATTGAAAGATGCACCATTGTACCTTAAACAAGATGCAGATTTGTTCCTTTGATGTTATTTTTCAAATCTAATTCCAAGATGTTTATTTGATGGCATAAGTAAGAAGTTAATGCCAAACATTTTACAAAATCAACATATTTGCAAATTATATTCTTTGGTTACCTTCTGAAGTGTATCAAGTCTCTTTATAATTCAGTAATCTCCATTAATTAAATACTAGAGATTTTGTTAATCTTCAGATTAAATGTTTTTGAAAAAATTAGGTTTGCGTGATTTTTTACATTTATAAAATTCAAGGTCACTGATTGGTATTATGAAAAGTTCTGAAATTATTTACTATCCATATAATTGAATACTTTCTATGTTTTTATGATTATAGGGTTTCTTTGATGCCGTATTTCTAAGCATTTTGGAATTTGTTTAAATAAGTACTTTAAAATGTATTGCAGAATGCCTTTAGTTTTAATGATTTTTTTAAGTATCGATATATTGGAGACTGATGTATATTAATCTTAAGATTATATTAACCATGTTTAATTTTAATATTTGTCTAAACTAAACTTTTGGTTCTGGTATCAAGAATAATTAATTGCAGTGAGGTTATTTTTTATAGAAAAAGTTTATATAAAAGATCATTAATAAAAAAATTCTGTGGGGTTGGGAGCTGGAAGTTTTAAGTGATCTTCGTAAAGCAAACCACAATAGTACCTTGGCTAAATCTTGGGTTTTTATTGATATTGCTGTACTAGGAACAAAATCAATGTTTCTTTATTAATTATAAAGATTATATAAGACTGGGTAAATGTTTGCCATAAACTGAAGCTTATTCTGCCACTTCTGTAAACCAATGGTCTAAGCTTCAAGATAAAGGTTTCCTATTTTAAAAAATGTTTAAGTGAAGTTACAGCTTACAACTTGATTCTAAAATATGTACATGTCAAATGTGTATATATCCAATGAAGTGATTATAGATTTATAAACAAGATACAATATCCTGCAGCTTTTGTAGCTTAAATAAAAGCAAAACTATTACAATGTAATTATAATTGACTTTTACAAAGCACCATGTTATTTTTAATAAAATCTACTCAAAAGTTTATATCAAATATAAGTTGATTGATTTAAGAGCAAAGGAATTCATTTTATGTGGTCATGAAATCTGTTAAAATGTTAAATAAAGGCAATTGTTTCAAAGTAAACTTGTATGGTCAACAAACATTTTGCAAAGGTACAACAGGGATCTTATCATTCTATATTTTGTAACTTTTAGAACTAGAAAAGGTAAAGGACATTAGAAGGCAATCAACTCTGCAATATGCGTCTCATCCTAACACTGATTAGTTGCAAATAGCACTAGAAAACCCAAAGTAATCAGATGATCAAGCATACAACATCAATAAATTCAATAGATAAAAGATGACTTCTTATCTCTCTAAGAAATACGACCCGGATGCCTGTGAAGTACTTTTAGTTCTGCAAATAAAAAAATTCATTGCGAAAATAAAAATGTCAGTTTCTATACCTAGACAATTTCATTTTTTAGCTATAAAACCCATTTTAAATTCAAGTATGAGAAAACAGTAATCAAATAATTACTTTGAAAAATTATATCTGAAGCGAACGTGCAAGTCACACTTCTCTATCAAGACAAATCAACTTCTGCCGTTACGTATTCTCCCAAACATGCGGAAAATAAAAGATCGTTAATCTAAACCCGATTCGAGAAGTATTTGAGCGATACAATAAGGTGAGCCGTTTCGATCAATCACCGCTATTTTAAAATGATTTAAGAAGATTTGCTTTTCAGAAATAATGGACTTAACTAAAGTACTAATTATCGGGGCTGGGGCTGCAGGATTGTGCGCCGCAAAACATATAATATCAAGCAACAAGTTTTACTGCAAGATTTTTGAACAAACTGGAACTGTCGGGGGAACATGGGTTTATACTGATGAAATACATAAAGATAAATTCGGCTTACCAATTCATTCCAGCATGTATCAAGGTTTAAGGTAAGTTATATTCAAGACTACGGATAAATGCAAACGCGATCTCTACCTTCAAAAGAATACTTTTTAAAAATAATGCGGTTTTACCTAGGCTTTTGTTTACTTTTAGCTAATGGTGTATGAATGGCTTCATACTACTATAACATGATATTTAGTAATACATATCTTATTTTTATCCCTAATTATTCTACAATTTTACTATATATATTACTAGAACCAATTTACCCAAAGAGGTAATGCAATTTTTGGACTTCCCATTTCCGTTTTCTGAGGAATCTTTCCTTAGCCACACTGAGGTTGTGCAGTATTTGAAAAAATATGCTGATTACCATGGATTGTACAAATATATTGAGGTAAGGAAAATATTCTCTTTACTTTGGAGCTTAAGACCAAGGCGGGGAAATTAATGGTTTTTATTTTTCTATGCTTGCAGTTCCACAAAAAGATAGAAACGGTTCAGCCTGTCTTGGAGAATAGTGTTATAAAATGGAAAGTTTTGGTGAAAGAATTGGAAAACGAAAACGTGAACGAATATATATTTGATGCTGTAATGGTTTGTAATGGGTAAGGGCGATTTATTGACTTTTTATGCTCTTCTGTTTACAGTGTAATGTAACTTGAATGAGATCGTAAAGCTGGATGAATACTTCTGTATATATTAGCTAAGAAATGCAATTTTTTCATGATTTGAAATAATTTATACCAAGTATAGATTGAAAATGATACCTCTGCAATTCTTTTTAAATGCTAACCAGTAAAAGAACTGGCCCTACTATGTATTTGAATTATATCTGATATTCTAACATTTTTAGTTAGTATTACAACAATAAATCAAATTTTCGTCTTCACTTTAAATTTAGTCGAGTTGAAATATAATTATTCCATAAATAAAATTAAGTATTCTAAAAGAATTGTTTGAATATAAAAAGTGGTTATTTTCTTAGGCATTACAGTGATCCAAAGATTCCTGATATTCCTGGAATCCAAAATTTTAATGGTTTAGTCATACATAGTCACGATTTCAGGATATCAGACACATTCAAAGGAAAAAATGTTGTGGTTTGGGGAGCCTCAGCTTCTGGTGTTGATATTTCTCTAGAAATATCTAGTGTTGCAAAAATGGTAATTATTACAATTTATGTAAGAATCGGTATTTTGGTGTTACTTCATAATACCAAAATACAGTATTAAATGGCATTTTCCATTGTTTAAGTACATAAATTACCAAAAATTGTGTAGTTTTATTTAAGCACTAACAAAGTAACCGTTGCTTTGCAATTATTACTCTTATGAACATTTTTAAAGTGTCTAAAATTTACACATCACAAAATGGGATTTTATTGCTTATAGGATAATTTACTTTCAAAAGGTATGACAGCAATGTGACAGTCAAATTATTGCACTTATTTTGTTTTTAAAATTTTACTCCAGCTTTGGAAAATCTTCTCGCAATAGTTCATTTTTCCCCTCTTCCATTGAATCTCTTACCTTCTTCATTTGTTGTATTCTCATGAAATTGAAATGTATTACTAAACATTTCAGAATAATTTATACAGATCCTATGTCATAATTTAAAGAATAAAAATTTATTTAACGTCTGGCTAGCGCATTTCTACAGTGTTATCTATTTATTGGTTGTTTTGATATGGCAATGCTGGTATTCTAACAAGCTCCAGGTTCACTAATGTAGTAGATATTCTAGAGCAGGGTTTCTCAAACTGTATTCCAAGGAACCCATGGTTTCCGAAGCTAAATGCGATTCCGTAATAGAGAGCCAATACGTTCTTTCTTTAATTTGCAGCAGGAAACATGAGCCTCACTCATAAACTGCATGCTGTAAGATACATAAGCTATATAAATAAACATAATGATTTTAAAGCTAATTTTATTGCAATTAGGATTACCGTCTCTTAGGATTTACCGAGAAGAAATATTTTAATATAAGGGTTCCTTGGCTTCACAAAGTTTGGGAACCCCTGTTCTAGAGGTCTATTTTAAGAAGGGGGCTACTAGATGGAATAGTGAAATAACAGGTGTGGCTTTATTGATATTTATAACAAGATTGTTTAGATTGTACCATTCCGTAATTTTGGAGAATAAACAAATTGTGTAGTGAAACCATGGTCGTATATGTATATTAAAATAATAAAGTACAAATGCTCAATTTGTTTATTCTCCAAAGTGGATAAATCCCACAAGATAATGCAGAAAACAACAGATTTTATTCCATGATCTGATTAATTGATATATTAGCAAGCTCAGCCAGAAGTGGGAAACTATGAGCAGTTACCAGGCAGGATGTATCATATGATATCGTAAAAGAATACAGTCGTCCTTATTGCCGTAAATTAGGTATATTTTGAATATGTTTACAGAATTTACCGCTACATGGTGGTGGCGCTGTATACTGAAAATTACGAAAAAACTTGAATATCTCCGAAATGGATGTTTCTATGAAAATTTGTTTCAAACAAAACATGGAAGAAATATTATTCTCTACAACTTTGGTCCTCACGAAGATTACCAATAACAACGTTTTTAAGGAGATATTTGACGGAAACCGAAAAACTGATTATTTACAAATAATTTCTAAACAATAACTGCTATGGAAAAATGTTTGAAATAAAACGTAGGAAATTATATCGTCTACATTTTTTGTAATGATCAATGTATACAATAATGACGTATTATCGGAGAATATCGCAAAAACCGAATCAGGTTTTGAATAAACCTCGACTTCCGGTTAACCGGTATTGTCCAAAAACTAATCAGTCCTTTGTGCTCACCCTAAAGTGTTATATATGAAATTTGGTATTGATATGGCAAGTACTTTTTGAGTTAGAGCGCCCACAATCACATACAACCACATAGACACACAGACATTCCGAAAATCTAAACGTTCTAGGGACCTCAAAATGTGTATTTTCGTTGAAATCTCAGTCAGTTTTTTTCATGAACTCAGTACCTTCCCATTACTACATATGGAGAAAGTAAAAAGGAAATTTTTCTGAAATGGATGGTTCTATGAAAATGTATCAAACAAAATTTGGAAGAAATATTATTCTCTACAACTTTGGTCCTCATGAAGATTACCAATAACGATGTTTTTAAAGAGATATTTGACAGAAACCGATTATTTATAAATAATTCCTAAACAATAACCGCTATGGAAAATTGTTTGAAATAAAAAATGTAGGAAATTATATTTTCTACATTTTTTGTAATGGTCAATGTATACAATAATGACGTATTGTCGGAGAAATATCGCAAAAACTGAATCGGTTTCGAATAAACCTTGACTTCCGGTTAACCGTTATCGTCCAAAAACTAATCAGTTCTTTGTGCTCACCCTAAAGTGTTATATATATGAAGGTTGTTATTGATATGGCAAGTACTTTTAGAGCAGGAGCACCCACAATCACATAAATCATTCCGAAAATAATCTAAATGTGTATTTCCGTTGAAATCTCGAAGTCGATTTTTTTCATGAACACAATACTTTCCCATTACTACGTATGGAGAAAGTAAAAACTGTGGACAAGCTGTGTTAAAATTAATTTATCTGAAGCTCGTCTTTTACAGACTCTATTTTTAATGTTTCATTCATCTGTCCATAAGTTTTTCATGAGTGAAAAAACTCTTTCAACACTTGCATTGCTTACTGATAAGATAAATTCTATAATTTTTATAATCTCAGTGGAATCTGAATTTTTTAAAAAGTCCACCGACATTTTATCCACTGGTAGATTTAGACTTACTAAATACTCTCTTACCTCTCTCAAAACCACAAATTCAGTATAAAGTGCATCAGAATTGATTATGTGGGTAAGGTTCATATCTTGAACTGTTTTTATTAAATCCTTAAATGAAAAACTGATTTTAAATTGAAAATTTGAAAACTCTTTAATTTAGAATTTTCAAAATCAAACCATCTTTTTAAATATGTGATACATCGCTCATAGACTTTCACTGTTTTGCTCATGAATTCTCTTTGTTGAGGTCTTTCAAATTTTGGCAAATTTTGCTTTACTTTAGAGCCAAAAAAAAATTTTTCATTCATAATATTATATAATTCATTTGGGCTTGTATCTTTTTGTTCCAACAATTTTACAGATTTTACAATCAAATTCATGTAATTATGTAAAAAAATAGATGTAAAATTCAGTGTAAGACAAATCATTTTCAGTTAGTATTTCATTTTTTTGGTCCTTGATGAATGCCCAAATAATATAATCGGTGTTTTCCTCTCCTTGCTGAATTAAATAGGTTTTGGTTACTGCTCAAGTTTTTAACAATCTATCAACAGCATTGAAAAGTGAACATCTTGACATTAAAGAATATTCCTGACCAACAAAATCAAAAATACTCTTTAAGTTACCTACTTTCATTTTTTGAGGATGAGGAAAACTCATTGAAAACCTTAATTACTAGACTTTCAACATCACATTTCAATAACTTTGTGGCAAATTTGGCCATATTATGAATAATATGGCAATTGCAATTTGCTTTGATAATATTTGGATTTTTTACTGAGAGGTTTTGAAATACTGAACTATATTCATCAAAATTAACAGCTGCATAATGACTAATAAATTTGGTATCCAAGCCATTAGACAGTAAAATATTTTCAATGTGTTTAGTGTTTGCTGATGAATTCTGTTGTGAATCATCATCGAAATCTAACAAAAAGTTTTTAATACCTTCATTTATGTTAAAAAATTTTAAAATAAGTGGATAACATTTTATGTTACCTTTGTTAGAAGCATCTGAAGCTACAGAGAAATATTTTCATCTACTCTTTCTGCAGTAATTCACAAGCATATGGAGCCATAATGTTTTGTGCTAAACATTCTAATTTAGTATGACCATAATGTATTTTTGCTCCCATTTTAGAGTCAGAAAATATTTCACATGATAGCTTTATTCCACACTCTGAAGACAAATAACTGTGGTTGTGCATAATTCCATGATAAGCAAAACATAATTCAGCAAAACTGCTGTAATCTATTCTCTTGGAAGACGGTGTAGGAAAGAAGGATAAAATTCCCTAACAGAAGCATGTGTAATATATTTGAAAATAGTCAAATAAACTACGTAACTAAGTAACCCTTTTTCTTAAACTTAGATACAGTAAGTAGATTAGTGTAAGAAATGAGGTGGGCTGCAGGGCCAGGAAGGGTTGCTGAAGTGGTCCGCATCAGTAACAGCCAGGTGTATACCGTGATTCAAGCAGAGCTCGATTTCTGCTTGACTCTCACACCCTAACTTTTTCATGGCAGTGGACCATAGTAATGATATAATATATAAAATAAAAATATATTGGCTTACATCACTAGTAATATGCCTTTAACATTTCACTAATAAGATGTACTGAAACCAGCACCTTACATGCTCAATTCATTTGTTCTGCAGGGGTATGCAGTGTCTTCATAACGAGTAATGCAGGTTGTAACTAGCAATAAAATTGTTGCATTTCAACTTCAAGATTTTCCATCCAAGCATTTTTGATTTAAATGCGTTAGATCAAGAATATTTCCAATTAAAAAAAGGTCTTGCTATCTTGAATGAAATTCTCCCGGAACTCGAGACGAAAAATTCTTCAATTTCCCAGGAAATTTTTGTCGAGAATTCTAGAATCTTTAGTTGATGCCCCATTTGTTTTTTTTTCATGTGTATGTAATCATATCAGTTATATGCTACAGTATAGGTGAAAATGTTCATCAAGAATAGTATTTATGATCTTTGTTCATAAATGACATTTTAAAATGTGCTTCCTGAATGTTATTTGATTAAAATCAACGGAAGAAGCCTTTACAACTCCATCATGAATAAAATGAGAAAAAATCACTTGGTATAAGTTTCACTTTATTAAAATAGATATGATCCGTTTCGACTAATATCTAGTCATCATCAGATGACTAGATATTAGTTGAAACCAATATACGATTATTGTTTCCATGGTTATATGCGTTATATTTATTAAATAGTAAAATTGTTAATACATATTTGAAATGTCATATTTAATATTTAACAACAATTTTAGCTTAGATATGAAATGTTAGTAAATTTCTAAACTTTACATTACTTTTTTGTTCTTGTTAAGGAAAAGCGCTAAAGTAAATACTAAAAATAAGTTAATGTTTTGTTTGATATTTTAGGCTAATTCATACTCTTACCTGGATAGTAATGTCACCAGTTTGTGTAGTTTTGAATTTTGTTGACATAACTATTATAAAAACAATTTTGATGTGAAATGTTAACATTTATTTTAGGTGACCATATGTCATAGGTTCCCTGAAAGGGTGAAGTATGCATTTCCAGAAAATGTAAGGCAAGCTTCAAATATAGTCTCTGCTATGGAAAGTGGATTTCAACTTGAAGATGGAACTATATGTGAAGCAGATGCATTTATGTATTGTACAGGTTTGTTGCTTTAGATTTCCCATTATCAGCCTTAAATGCCATGTGGTATGGCTTGAGGGAAAAATATTTCAACCTAGTACAGTAATATTCTTTTTCTCATATAAATTAGAAAATAGCTTTATTATGTTTCAAGATTTTATAATTAAAGGAGAACAGTTTTAATCATGTATGGACTGTCTTGATTATATAACCTTGATATTCTCTTATTGGAAATTTGTTGATACATTTGCCCAGCTAAAATATTTTGAAATTCATGATTTCAGTTATAAAGTTGGAAAATGTTTGTGAAAATTTTTGAGCTACATTAAAATATCTGTTAAGGTGTGTACACACTGGACAACATTGCTTCAACTCGGCAACTTTCAGCACCATTTCAACTCGGCAACATCGTCAACAATGTTGGTCTGCAGAACTTCAGAGGAATCGCCTTGTTAAAAAGATGCCTGCTCAAAATGGGAAACAAGGCAATATCCTGACCCTTCAACTGTACCCCACAACCACCCAATGCTCACCTCGCAAGCATCTGAGCCAGTTATGTGTTTTGCCTTTCACTCAGAACAACTTTTTTTGTTCTCCCGCTCAAATTACACATTTCTCATAAATGTAAATAATTTAATGTATTGTTTTAATTAACCCATTATTTTGTTTGTCACATTCCATCTTCTTTGTTCAGCATGTGGACCAATGACAAAACCTTTCTCTTTATCGAAAGTTTTTCTCCATGCCCTTCCTTGTGGGATGCAAGTTGTAAAGAGTACAGGGACAGAAACAGAAGAGGTGATGTCCTCCATTTACAGTTCGGTCATACGCACTGTTCAGAAATTGGTTCTTCTACCAGTGACGTGTTTTTCTTCTTTTTGCAATGATAACATAAACAGCACAGCACGCTACAGCAATCTCCTGACTAGTTGAGGCCATGATGAATACTGACCTGAAAAGTTAAAACGTTGAAAAAGAAATCGTCTGCTGCGTGGACGCACAACAAGCCATTCAACGTCAGTTCAACAACTTTCGATGTTGAAAGTTGCCAAGTTGAAGCGATGTTGTCCAGTGTGTACATACCTTTTCTATATGAAAAGGAATATATATATCATTGAAAATGAATATATTCATTTACCATATTTAATTGATTATAAGCCGACCATTTTATTTACCTTTTTACCTCCTTAAAAATTGCCACTCGGCTTAGAATCGGGTCTTAAAAATCAAAATAAATGTTTCGATAAATTCACTCCCGAGACGTCTAGTATATGCGTGCACGTAGTCCTAGGATTCCACTAGCATACCATAATTTCCTCGTCTTTGCAAGCGTAAATTTTTTAAATTTACTTTGGTGAGTTTTTCAGTTTTTTTTAGTAATCCCATAATGGGACGAACGCATTATTCTGCAGACTTTAAAAGAAAAGTGATAGCAGATGCGGAAGAAACATCATATCTTGTTGCACAATGGTGCTACAGGATTGATGAGTCAAATGTGAAACGTTGGAGAAGACAAAGAGAGAAACTGGGTTATTTTTTTTGCGAGATTAAAAATCTTGGACATAACTGGGACAAATTACATTTTCGTAAAAATTGTTTTGAATGCTTGAATATAACGTAATTTGTGTTGTCATAATTTTAGTTGATACCTTTTTTATTTAATTACGAATTGAAAAAACTTGGGCATTCATACTTTTCGGTATTTTTTTCGTTTGAATGCCAGAAAACCAACATGGAATTTTCCTCACGTCCATTGTGAAAAGTGGGGGTTGGCTTACAATCGATTAAATAGAGTAAATGGTTTAAATATTGATTCTCTGAAAGTGGTTTCTTGGTCAGTTGTTAATAAAGAAAATTTGTTGCATGCTAACCTTCAGAGTGAGTGGATTTGTCATTAAAATAACATTTTATTGTTTATTTAACAGGTTACCATTACAATTTCCCATTCCTAAGCAAGGATTGTAAAATGGAAGTGAAGGATAATCGAGTGAAACCACTTTATAAGCATTTAATTAACATAGAATATCCAACTATGTGTCTGGTTGGGCTTCCCTTTGTGGTTTTACCATTTATTATGTTTGAATATCAGGTGAGTCATTTAAATAGTGATTTCTTGTGATTTTTTTGTTAGAATATTACATATATGGAAATTTTCATTTAAAAGTACCATATTCACCCGAATCCAAGACGACCCTGAATCTAAGACGACCCCCCATTTTGATGATTCCAAAAGAGAAAAAAGCTCAAATTGACCTTCATGACTACAAAAATTATAAATCTTGTGAAATATTTATTTTCTCTTATACTTTTCTTGAATGTCATTGTCTTTTAACATTTTAAAATCATAAGATCACATCACAAATAGAACCATTCAGGTTTTCAAACAAATTAAATGGTAGCATTCATTTTAAGATAACATTAAAAATAAAGTAAATACATTGAAAGAATATACTCATTTCAGGACAACAAAAAAACATTTCAATCCAAGTGCTGCATAAAATCATTTTATTGTGTTAGTCATCATCACTGTCTATGCAACCTTCACTATTTTCCTCATGCTCACTATCTTTTTCACTCTCAATTTCATCATCAGTCTCCCACAAAACATCATCCTCACTCCCATCCATGGCATTAGATAAGCAGCATTTCTTAAATCCTTTCACTATTACTTTTGCATTTATTTGTTGCCACGATGCCTTGATCCATTGGCAGAGCATTGCAACTTCAGGTTTCTTAAGATTTCCTTTTGGTGTTAAAGTGTGAGTTCCACTCTGTAACCACTCAGAATACAAAACCTTTAAATTATTTTTAAAACACTTACTGACAGCAACATCTAAAACTTGAAGTTGCGATGTCATTCCTCCAGGTATTACAATAAGATCAATATTCATCGCACTCATTATGTTTTTAATTTCAGGAGATAAGTGTCCTTGAATGCATCCAGTGAAAGCATTGCTCTTTGTTTCAGTAAAGCCCCTGGCCGTCTATTCCACACCACATGTAACCAATCTCTCATTAGTTCTTTAGTCATCCACCCCTTTTCTTGACACCTATTATTCCACTTGGCAAATGTTTCTTAGGCATTGTTTTCCACTTTAGAATCACATATGGTGGTAATTTAGTCCCATCTGCTAAAACCGCCAACATTACCGTGACTCGCATTTATTCGTTGCCTGTAGTTTTAATTAGGACGGACTTCGCACCTTTTCCGTTCACAGTATAATTAGATGGCATGTAGAAGAAAACCGGAGTTTCATCGGCATTTCCTATTTGGTTCAAAAGGTAATTATTGGTTTGTCTAAGTTCAATTACGTATTTCTGGTAAGCGAGAAGTTTTTCAACATAGTCTTCTGACAATTTCTGACACAGCGAAGTTCGTCGCCGTAAAGAAAAATTATTTCGTCGCATCATTCTCACGCACCAACTTCTGCTGGCCTTGAATTCTTGCAATGATATATTAAGTCTAGTAATTTCATTAGCTTTAAGTATAATACTTTCAGTCGAAACAGGCATACCGTTCTTCCTCATGGTGCGCACAAACTTGACTACTTCTTCTTCAGTGCCATGAAATTGGACCACTGAGCGACTTCCTTGTGGCTTTGGCTTTTTCTAGTTCCTGTTTTGAGAGTTTCCATCGACGCACATTTGCCTCAGATACACCGAACTTTCTACTCGCATCACAGTTATTAGTTTTTCCGGCGAAATTTATCACGATCAGCTTAAAATTTGTATCTTAGCTCCGTCTAATTCCTTTGTTAACTTTCCCTTTGCACTCGTGCCATGTACTTCAACATGATCTGTCATTTTAACTTAAGGGTTGTGCATTTAAATCAATAATGCACAACTCAAAATTACTGTCACACTTACTGAATCGCGGTGCGTCGTTTGAAAGGGGAATCCCAATGATTTCCGCTCTCATTTGTTTTGACATTGCGGTTGCCATTACGTGCAAGATGAAAGTACGTCGTCTGTGTTATGATCGTCGACGATGATTATTAGTCTAAATAATTATTATTCCCGTCATGTTTTTCTTATTGTTATTACTATTTGTTTATTTCACTTCTTTATGTACGTACTTGAATTTGCTGTTGTGAATTGTTTACTCTAATATACCATTTGTTGTAAAAACCATTGATTAAATGCTTAAATATACTTCGTATTCGAATGTAAGACGACTCTTGATATTTACAGCTGAAAATTTGGAAAAAAAGGTCGTCTTAGATTCAGGTGAATACGGTATTTAAAATCCTTCCTCTTTACTAACTTCTAGATACACCACTGATCATATGTGTGTATATTATCTGATCATATGTATGTATATTTATCTGTGTGTGAATTGGAAGAGATCAGAGTGTGCATTTATTTGTGTGCAGAAGTATGATATTCATGGGGGTGGCCAAATTTTTAAAATTTCATTTTCTGATGAAATTTTAGTTTCTTTTTTAAATCTAAATTTAATGTAACATTAATTCACATTTTAAGAAGCTCTACTGGGGACAAAATTTTCATATAAATAATGGGATGGTCAAACTAAGTGGCAATAGGTTGGCAAATATCCAAATCTGCCACTGATGTTACTGCTTGTATTAAGCTATAGAGCATTAAGGCCCCTTTGAGACTGAGTAATACAGTACTACCCCTTTTACTTCTCCTTACATACATCCATTTCCTTAGTAATTTGCTGATGACTTTTCCTCACGGTCCTCATGACCTGCCACCTGTTGGCTTGCTTGTAACAGCATGTTAAAAATTGTAGTAAGATTTATGATTTATAATCATACAACAATTCTTCAAACTAATGAAGTATTAATTGGAATTTGTAAAATTATTGAGTGGCCCTAAGTTGGTTCTGAATTAGGACTGGATTACAATTTATTAAATGTGTTAAAAAACAAAACATTGAATTTTTTATAACTACATTATGTTGTGATAGTCATACTGATTTTCTTCTTTTTAGGTTCAATTCTTTTTGAAGATATTAGATGGATCTGTAACATTGCCATCAAAGGAGGAAATGGAAAATGATAGCGAAAAAGACTTTGAAAAAAGGCTAAGTCTTGGTATGCCGCCGAGGTATGCTCACAAACTGGATTTTTTGCAGTGGGAATATTTTGAAGATTTAGCCATTGCAGCCAATGTGGATATATTACCTCCTGTTATAAGGAATATTTATGAGGACATAAAAATTTCAATGAGAAGCAATATAACACACTTCAAAAAATATAAATATGAAATATTGGACAGTGAAAATTTTAGAAAATCAAAATTATAATTAAAAGTATAGAAAATTTGTTGAAAATGTGGAATATTTTCCTACCGTTGAGATATTTAGATGTTATGGACACAGTGATTGGAGAATTCATTCCTTGAATAATTAATTCATTCATTTTATATTCATCTGTGTAAAAAAACTTAAATATTGTTATATATATGTACACAAATATCTTTAAAGAAACAATTTTTATTTTTTCCCATAATAATGAATCCAGATTTAATTTATAATTATTATTTGTATTTGAGTAATATGGACTACCTTAAAATCTTTTAAATAAGAAAGTTGATGCAAATAATTCAAAGGACAAAACATTTCTTCTCTAAACTTTGAGATTCATCCTTTTGAGATTCATCCTTTAATTGGTTTGTTTAAAATGTGTGAGTTATAATGATATGCAGAATAAGATTCCCACTGGATGCTTTTTGTGGTAATGATTCCAAAACTACCAGTGCTGAAAAACGTTACATGTAACGTAATGAAATAACGAAATAATTTTGAGTTAACATAACGAAAAACGTTAATGAAATTTTTCAAAAAGCTGTAGCGAAAAACATAATGAAAACAAAAAATTTAATTTTGCTATTCCGTTAACAGATTCGTTACTACTTGCTCTAGCTGGCTATAAAGCTTGTAGGGACATTCATACATGGCATCTGGGCGAGTGAAAGTGGGCTAAAACCCTTTGTCACCCGCAGAGCCATTTCTACCGCCTTGTCGCGAAAGGAGCCCTACCCCACCCATCACCCATTGTCCTTTTGGATTTTTCCACATTTATGAAAGAAAGGATTCCTTCAGGAAGCATAAGAGAAGAAACGAGGAAGAGAAAGCATTGATCTTAAATGTATGTGCTGCTTATAGTGAATGCCTTCTCTCACATTCGCTGTCCCCCCTCTCAGTATATCGTCCTTTCAAACTATTGTTTTCAATATTCTTTAGGATTGGGATTTTTCACTTATAGTCCGGTTGAAAGCTTATGGCGGTGCGCAGTAGACGAATTTGAGCCTAGGTGAGTCCATTGGTGAAACAGCACTACCGCAGGGGTGAGGGTATTTTCCACGTGGGAGAAAGTGCATTCAGTTAGCTTCATGCATCTGGATTGCCAACTGCTGCTTCGCTCTTGCTGTCATTATTTGCTTTGTTTTCATTGTTTTGTTTGCTGATCTATTATCAAGTTATTGTTATTTTATATTTTGCGTTCTTCGGTTCATTCGTCTTTTGTTATCCATTCATGTTGTTGTTTGTTATCATAATTTTGTTTTAAGTTTTGCTATAGAGTTATTATTATTTTCCGTTATTTTATTATTCGTGGTTTTGTAACTATGCTCTTGAGATTGTTGTTCCTTTAGTTATTAACAACTTTAACAATATGGATCCCGCTCCATCCACCTCAAAGCTAGGGAATAGGAAAGTTATCCGTAGCCAGGCACGGGAAATTCTTTATAACATACTGAGTTTTTTGAAGAAGGAGGCTGCAGAAGGAATCAGAATTCCTACTGAAAATGCTTATGAGCGGGCCGTAGCAGCAACAGGCATCTCACGTCGCACATTAGAGCAAATTTCAAAGGAAGGAGCAGATATTGAAAAGGTTGCAGGACAGCCTTCTTGTCTCTGTGAAAGAATAAGATGCAGAAGAGTCCGAAATCGACGGTCGATGATTTTGATGCCCATGTAGTGAGAAGAACAGTGCATCAATTCCATGTGAAAAACATTTTGTTTAAAGAAAATTAATAATATTAGGTTATACCTAGGGTTACCAGACAGTGAAGGGTAGAAGGGAGGACAATAAATGCAAAAAAGGAGGACAAAAGGAAAAAGCCGGACAAACAATATTATGGAATAATTAACGGGCTTTTTTGGAATAATGAGTGTATATAATTATTTATATATGTTTTTGGATATTCTTTTGGTTATTTGCTCCTTACGATAGCTTCCATATATATTTATTAAAAGAAAATTTATCCATTTCTCTAAATAATCAGTACATTCTTGATACACAAGCTGCGTCTCCTCAAGAAAACTCTGGCATTCTTTACCCATCCCCTTTGCTTGTAGTTTTTCCATGAGCTGTCTAACTGATAATGAGATAAAATTTTCCCTAAATTTACCACAGTTTTAAGGAAGTTCACAATTTCTAAAACAGAATTGTTTTCTCTTTCAACTGCCTCAATTTTGTTCTTGAAAATAGATGTCAGCGAGAGTAAGAACCACAGGTATAATTCAGACATTTCACTTTCAAAAAAAATTTTGATCAGTGTTGGTGAATGAGTAAGGGATTGAAAATATTGCTTTAAAGCAGGGAACAACTTCAAAAGTCTTTCTACAGCTGGTGCTAAACATAGCCATCTGGTCTTAGTTGAAGATAACAAGTTGTAATACTCAATTTCTATGCACTCGCAAATGTCTTTCAGAGCCTCCATTCGAACAGTATATATTGAAAAATAATTGAAGATCTTCAAAATAAGGAACTCCACATCAACACTTAATACGTCTGCTCCATGCTGCATGCAGATGTGGAGAATGTGAGCTGGACACCCAATACCTACAATTTCTGTATTTAGAGCCTCCCTTAAGTGAGAGAGCACATTATTACCCTTATTTCTATTAATGCCTCCGAAATCTCTTCAGCAGCGCGTGCTTTTTTATCACACAAGTTGTTTTGGAGACAAAGAGATGTTAATTTTTCACATGAAGACGAAATTCGCACCATTTTTCTATGTTTTGCAAACAATCTTAATACATAAAAGCAGAGAGTGGGCATAAAGTGCACTGTGAAACATGAAGCTATTGAAGAAGTGTTGGTTATTATTTCACTTAAATAGTAGTGATACACAAAAAAAGTAAAGAATCGAGCAATTGATAGTGTATTGCACCTCAGTTTCATAATGGGGGTCCTTTGGAAAAGAAAGATCCAAGCACTGCAGTGTAAAAAAAAGGGCCTCTTCAGGTGCTTTGCTCACGTTTAAGAGTATGTTACCTATGGTTAGATGGTGTCTGTATTCTGTAATGGGGTTTGGTATGAAAGTTTTGCTGAACTATTAGTTCATTCCTAATCATAATTTTACCTAATTAAACAGTGCAAGTTATATTTATATAACTTTTATATATAAAAATGTAATAAAACAACAGGCAGCTTCTTTTAGATAGATTCAGTGTGGGCAACATGGTTGCCAATTACCACGTGGCAATTTGGCAAAAATGTTTGGCAATTTCGTCTCATGAATTACTTCATGAACGAGAACACGTGTTGTCTTTTCAATCATTTGTGTGCAAAATTCTGTTTTATTGAGCCTATTTTTCTTTCTCATTTTTCTTGTATTTCAATCATTTCGAAAATGCCTCAAGTTGTCCGTTATCATAAATTTTTTCTGTTTTCAGACATGATTAAATTTGTTATCAGAATCGCAAAAAGGAAGGAGCCTGATCATTGTGCTTCAGAAACCATTGAAGATGAAGCAGGAATATCAGTGAATAGTGCCACAAAGAAAAAGAGTAGAAAAATGTGTCACACAATTTTCAAGAAATTTGGGAGCATGATTATGCAGTGATGGAGGTGAAAGAAAAACCAGTGTGCATTCTTTGCAAAAAAGTGTTTCCTGAGAACAGAAAGTACAGTGTACGGACACATTTTGAAAAGTTGCACAGCGAGTTTAATAACAAGTTTCCACTTGCTTCTCAAAAACGTGCCAGTGAAATTGCTTGATTGAAATCATCTTTTCTGGAACAGTAGCAGAACATCAAACAGTTCCTTTCATCATCTGAACTACTGACATTTGCCAGCTATAAAGCAGCATTCATTCTAGCTAAAAAAAAAGAAACCGTTTGTGGATGCAGAGTTGATGAAAGAAATCATTAGCTCGGTAATAGAAATTTTGCTCCAGAACTATGAACCAAGTTGAAAACTGGCATTATGCAGAAAGTGCAAACCTTCCAGCTAAGTCGCAGAACAATTGCTCACAGAATACAGGATTTGTATGAAAATCTTGAAAGTCAGTTGCGTGATCAATTGAAAACGTTTGTGTTTTTCTTTGGCATTGGATGAACCGACTGATATTGGCTAGTTTTTTGGATCCGTTTTGTGTCAACTGACTTGAAAAATCATGAGGAATTGCTGGCAGTTTGTGGTCAAACTTGCGGATCTGATTTGCTCGACAATTTGCAAAGTTTGATCTGGATTTGACAAAATTGGTTTCAGTGACAACAGATGGTGCATCAGCCATGATGGGGAAAAAATGGGGTTTTGTTGTCCTTCTGAAGAAACATTTGGAAGAACTTGGTGGCATCATTTCTATTCTGCCTTAATTTCAGTGCATATTGCACCAGGAAGGTCTTTGTGCACAAATGGCAGGAAATGACACTTTGAATGACTTGATGAACACAGTCATTTAAATGGTCAATTACCTTTGCAGCAACAGTTTGTGGGATCTTTGAAAGAACTTGATGATTGTGATTTCGATGACGTAGTTTACTATGCAAATGCTCGATGGTTGAGTCGTGGAAAGGTTCTGGAACGGTTTACTGTCTTGTTTCCCCAAATACAAGAGTTTCTCATTGAAAAACGATAAATTGAGAAATTCTTAGAAATCAAAAGTGAAAAATGGCAATGCAATTTGCAGTTTTTGACTGATATTATGGATCATTTGAACGAACTCAACACAAAACTTCAGGTAAAAGGAGAACTCATTTGTGAGCAACCCCAAAGCATTCATAAGTTCAAATCGAAACTCAATCTTCTGTTCACACACTCTTTGAAGGGTAAAAACTTGGCTGAGATCGACAATGAGTGATGAAAGGTTAACAGATTTATGTCTGATGAGTTGTCATAGAGCGAAAAAAAAAAGATTTTGTGGAAGGTATTGTGAATAAATTTAGCCTGTAACCACGTAGGATGTAACTACTTTCTCAAGAATAGTTAACTTATATGTAAATTTATTTGAACTACCATATATTCTGGTGTATAAGTCGACCCCCACGTTTTCACTTTAAAATACATCTCATGAAATCGTTTTCAGACAAAATCAAAGTCACGTACAATCCAAGTTTTCACAAAACAGAAATAAACATAATAAAAATATATATAAATACTGTTTAGTCTGTGCTATTTTTCTTGAGCATTCCATGTGACAGATGTTTTAATTTCAACCAATAAGAAACTTTTATTCTTGAATAGATTGAACCACTAAATAAAGTTACATATAATTTGACTGATATCAGCTGCTAAAGATACTATCGAAATGAACTATACCTAGTGATTGCAATCAATCTCTATGATGATGAAATTCAACAAAATATCACAAATGTGAACCTGCACACCTTTTTTCCCAAAATGTCGGTAAAAAAAGAGATAGCTTGTCATACATGAAGATCTCTGACCAAGATTCAAAAATTGCAAGTTTCAATAGTAAATTTACTGCAACATGCTTGCGTCTACGTTTATACTTGCAAAAGACGAAGAATTCTATGAAGTTTACACATCTACACAACCAAGAAACATATAGGGTTTTAATGTGCGGTTTATACTGCGGTTGGTGTATCTTCAACATTGAGATGGCATAACACTTTTATAATATTAAAGCTGTACCTTTTTATTGAGTTTTAAGTTTAATATTGTTACTCTAAAAAAGCAGTTCTGTCATTCAAAATTTACTATCATTTTCTACCTACACTTTTTGCCAGAATAAGTTAGCATCTGGTATCTGTATTTACCTAATTCATCATGAGCCGCTGATGCTCCTTTAACCCAGGAGAGAACCATAGTTCCCTCTAATTTTTTTCATCCATGGGCAGAATGAATATCGCTATGCGTGCCTACACGATGCTAGTGCACGGATATGCACCGGGATTGATGCAGCCCTGTTCTGACATATTCTAAGATACACACAATCGCGTGTGCTTGAAAAATTTAGTGCACGGCACTTCAAAAATTGCTGCACGGCCTCGCAGTCATGCAGCTTAGAAGAAACCATGGAGAGATCAAATCTATGGGGAATCCTCACACTTTTTTGATTTTTTTCTAATTTTCCGCTGCCGTAGACGTCAACTTATTAAAGCACGATTTTATTTTTTCTCCTCAAACTGTTCCAAAAATAGGGGTGCGCGTGGTACTTGAGGACGCGGATTACCTGAGTACATAGTTTTAAAATTAATTATTATAAATCTTCTAAAATAAATCATAAATGTACACAATGGAACAGCTGATTCAAAATAGCGATCACCTCCACCAAAAGATCAACGGTCTTCATAAATATCAATGTTATTCATCTGTAATTTAAGATTCACATTTTACGTTTGGCATATAAGTCAACTCTAAGTTTTAGGAAAATTTTTTTAGGCTTCAAAGGTCGACTTATACGCCGGAATATACAGTAAATAAATAAACAAAAATCTTTATTTTTCATTTCATTTTCATCCTATTAATTATCGATAATTACTTGTTGGGTGTCACATTAATGATTTTATTTATGTTCAAAATCCAGAGGGGGGGGGGGGGGGGGCAACTGTCCCTTTCGTCCCCTCCCCCTGCCGGGCCCCATGCCTGGATTATCATGTCTACTGGGACTGCTTTTAGCTTTATTGCCATCAACGTATCGTTCATTGCTATTATTTTTGTCACGCTCTTTATCATATTTTTTCTAAGCAAATCGCTGTCTCTTTAACTCCATGGGTTAATAATGCTACTCTTTTCAATTCTTTATTTTGCTCCTTTCCAATATGTGTTGGTTGCCTTTGTCAATGGGCACCCTTTTCTTTTTCGCTAATCTGCAATGGCGGTTGATTTTTTGTCTCAATATGCACCTGAAAATGCCGCCCCAAGCTACATATGTGCCGCCTGAGGCGGTTGCCTCACCCCTGGCACCGGCCTGTTCGTAATATTCATTTATTTGTTATTCGCAGTTGCCCAGTAGAAGTAAACCTCTCCCCTGGCTGTGTGCCTACTTGCAGTACTTCCCTGCTAAAGTTTCAAAGACTGATATCTATGCTACTTTATATTCCAGCATAAGGCCCTTGGAATAATACCGGAGAGCAAATAATTACTTTAACGTGTTTCGCCTTTTCTTCTTCCGTTTTGCAAATGGGTTTCTGGGAAGCTCCTCAGCAAGGGCTCAGATTACTTGTTCCTTAACTATTGATTATACAGAATCCAAATGGCAACAAAATGTTGGGAAAATTACATCAGTTATTTGCATTTTATATTTCTTACAATCAACATACAGAAATACAGTTTAAACAGAAAGCATTTGGGAGTGTTATTGCACTCAAAACATTTACTAGCAGCCACACTTCAGCAGATTTTCGGCTGCAAATAAAACAAATATTTTAAGATAGCGCAGGGCCCGGTGCAGTCACACCGTTTGCACTGTGATATGTCAGCTCTGCTTGTGCCAGCGTAAACTTTAAAATGCCATATGTAAAATTTTTGGGAAACGTAAGGGGGGCAAGTGCCCCCTCTTGCCCCTTACTGCGGGCGCCCATGGTAATATTCATTAGCATCTCTTGACAGGGCATTTTCACGTTTTGATTGTCTTCCAACTACTCTAGGTTTGATCATTTCACTTGCAACATTGTGCAACATACTTTCTAATGACAGATATATTTCACTGAACAAGTCTTCACCGTTCCTACGCATTGATTCTCGAGAAACGAGAATCTGAAATAACAATTTCTTGAGAATTCTCGAGATGAGAATTATCGAGCACAATCTGTAAGTGGGGGGGGGAGGAGGGGGGGGGGGGTTTGAACCCCTTAAACCCTCCGTATATACGGCCCTGCGCAATACCTCTTCGAGGAGCGAGTATTAAAAAGAAAAAAACCTGGTCCCTTACATTCACATTCATCCCATTGGATGTACATTTTAGTGGGAACTTGAGTTCCCTTTAGTACGATAAAGGTTAATTACTGAATAAATTATTTGTTCTATAGCTTGACCGCGTAGAAAACGTCCTGCGAGGAAATTGCCACGCATCCCCTCCGAGGAGGGGTATACCCCACTCCCGCTATAACTCCCTCCCTCATGAACGTCCCTCACGGTTGCCAGCTTTTGCTGCTTGTTATTTTTTCCGAAAAATTAAAAACGCCGCTACTTTTCATAAGTGGAAAACAGGCCTACGGCCCACATTTGAGGGGAACTGACTACACTGAGCTGCTTAAAAGGGACTCTCTGCTCGAGAGTGAGGAGAAGGGATAGCAGGGGGGGAAGGTGTGGAGGTGGGGTAGGTATCCTTAGCTCCGCCCACTGGTCGCCAAGAAGGTCGTTTTCTACGCGGTCAAGGTATAATTATATTACTAAATTTATAAATAACTATTTTCTATTCTAAATAAACCTCAATAAATAAAATGTGCCTTTTCATAATGCATCAGCAAATGAAGCTACTATATTTTTAAATACTTTTCATCACAGAATGGTTGAAAGGGACTTGCTGAGGATAGGGATTTAAATAAATGTTATGAAGCTCCTTCAATTCAAAAAATCAAACACTTTGGGGTACTCATTCATCTATTGGTGTCACCATACAAAATATGGAATGGAGAAATGAAACAGTCCTGGAATCAAACCCATCATGTTACTGTAAACTTTGAACAGTCAAATTTAAAATGTATAAGGCTAATAAATTATGAAGTGTTTAAATTGGAAATACTGTTCTTGACTGAAAAGCTTTTTAAAAGTTCACGACACACTTTATTCAATAAAAAAATATATTAGATGACACAGAAAATATACACCATGTATCTTCCACAAAAAGAGTATTAAAATCACAACTGGTTTCACTACAATCATACCATCATCATGCTACAATTGTAACATAATCTGTCATGATTTTAATATAATCTTTTCATAAAAAATACATAACATATTTCTGCCTTGTTAAATAAAAATGTCGTAATCGGTTTTTATTTTCATTTTCACTTCTGTTTTTAAGGGGTATTTAACTTTTTTCAAAGTAATTTAGTGGTATCTGGATTTTTCAAATAGATTCAGTGGGACCGTGTGGCTAGTAGTTGGTAACACTGCTTAGGTGTATCAGTCAAATTATGAGAAAGTAATTTTTTTATGCCATATTACTCCAGGTTTTGAATTTTATATTTACCATTTTGATAAGATAAAGCATTAGTCACAAATAAACTATCATTTGCCATTCATACAAGTGCAATTGACAAACAGCCACAAAAAACCTCTACAGAAATCTATATGCAACAAAGCATATACTACTTCAAAAACTACACTACAAAACAATCCATACCATTCAGTCACACCACAAACATCTGAACATACAAAACACCACAGAACATTACTACAGGTACTTTCACACTCTCAGACTACAAAAGGACTGGTTAAGATATCAAATCAACAACCTTTCAGTAACCCAAGTCTGCAACATAAATGAAAATACCTAAACAAAAAGAAAATTCAAAACCTGGATATCTGTCATTTAAAGCGTAAACAATACACAATGTGACAAAATTTACCTATGTAGTCAAAATGGCAAAATCTTCAAAAATCAAAATCTAAAATAGCAAAATTATATTTGAAAAATATGTCACCTGTCATCACCAAGGGATTTTAATTGATGTAATTAATGCATCCACAAAGGCAACTGTTGGTGGCATTCCAATGTTCATTGATTCTGGTTCTTTCTATAACCAATGATAATTGGATTGCCAGTGAAGATGGCTAATTTGATACAGAAATGTGAATCTGGTTATTCCAACTGTTTAATAACTATCAGAATTTTCTTCATGATCAGTTGGATTTCAGCAATAGAATGTGTTAAATAATATTTGGGATATTTTCTATCAGATTTTCAAGATTTTTCACAAATAATCTTTATGATAAAAGTCGTCTTTCTGTTGGTTTGTCCATTTGTTGTGGATGATGTATGGCATTAAATGGTGCTACATATAAATGCTTCAAGGTTGAGAATGGTAATTCTAATTTGAATCAAACTTTCATTATTTACATGGCCTTATTTATTTTAAATATTAGACTTCAAATCTAAAGCAAAAACACTTTCAATTTCAAGACCATTTCATTATTTTACATAATTTTAAAATCTAAATTAAATCAAATCCGCCTCATCCATTCCCATGTTATTTAAATGGAGGAATGAGTAGCATTAGAAATTTTAAAGCGTGTTGAGAAAGGTGAAAGTCATACTGAAATTGCATGATCGTTAGGAATGTGTCGTTCAACAGTCCTAGACGTGTTGTGATTCCTAAAATGGAAAAACTTTGGGTAGATGATCAGTGTCACAAACACATTCCTATTAGTGAGACAATGATTAGAACAAAGTCTAAGGATCTCTAAGATTTGAAGGAAAGGATAGATGAAATTTCTGTTGATGAGCCTCCATTTAATGCAAGTCATGGCCGGTTTGACAGATTTAGGAGAAGGGCAGGTTTGCATAACCTTAAATTAACTGGCGAGGCTGCAAGTTATTTTGTGCTTTTTAATAACTTTTATATTAATTTCACTGCGATATAAAGTTGTATGTATAAATGTATGCAGGGACGTGCTGCAGACAACCCGGTCCAGCTCGCGCGAGTTGTTTGTTACAAACGACTCGCACGAGCCAGACTGGGCCTTTGCTCTAATCATGGTCTTACTAATAGGAATGTGTTTCTGACACTGATCATCTACCCAAAGTTTTAAAAGTCTTTCCAGTTCAGGAATCACAACACCGCGCCTAGGACTGTTAAACGACACATTCCCAACAATCGTGCGATTTCAGTATGGCTTTCACCTTTCACAACACGCTTTAAAATTTCTAATTTCAATTCATATCTATGAGCCTTATGCACTCTTTTATTTGATTCATTTGCAGTATCACAATTACATTTTCTTTTAGATATCATGCCATGTAATAAATTTATAAATAAATAAATTTAAATAAAAGATTAACAGAAAAAAGAATGAAATCAGCACAAATTCAAACAATTAGCGCAGAAATAAATATGTCTACACTGAAACTAAACCTCGCGTGGTTGGTCGGGACAAAAATTACTTCGTGTAAACTAGGTAGTTCCCAATTCGATCGGCTGTGTTGAAATCTCCAATCTCGAACTGACGGATCTAGGGAGTCGCCTGTATAACTTAATATTGGGGACAAACATAAATATCTTATAGTGTGTAAGTGAAACTTTAATTTCAAGATAACTAAATAAAAAGTTAAGTGTGTATTGCCATATATTGTTATTATTGATAGTAATTACATTCCTACTCTTATGCTTTTTGTAAAATAATCATAATTTTTTCAAAGTGATTGGTTTTGTTCATTAAATATGCAGTAGCTTCAATGAAATGCTTGGTAATCTTGTTAACAAAAGGTGGCAACCATAACTTTACTTGTTTTTGAGGGTGGATGGCTGGATATATCAAGTAAAATGATTTTTTGTGCATTCAAAAGATGCTTCATTTCAAACTCACTCAATGACAATGACAGGAATTGCAACTTTTTTCACATGGTAGGCTGCATTCATAGATTTGAGTGCTTTGGCAAGTGACCCAGTAGGCCAGACAAACTTTCTCAAGAGATGTTATGGGATTTAAAAAATGGAAATAAAGTCTAAAACATTTTTAGCATTAAAACTTTACTAATAAAGGCTTTACGGCAACCATTTTAATTAAAATACTCTCACCACAGCTGATAAGGTAATATAAAAGTTAACAAAAGATTATGCAAAAATGAATTTTTTGTTGAGGAAACCCAGTAAAAATCAGTGTTTTTTCCCAATAGGATATAATAAGCACATTAGCTAGATATGGGCTGTAATTAATTATGTTAATTCAAGTTAATCATAGTCATTCTTCTTATAATGAAGCACGAGTTAAGGGTAATGGAAACATTTGAGTGCATCACAAAAATGGCATTTCAGATATAGATTCAGAAAATTAAATTCTAACAAAACATACAAAAATTGTTTTCCAAAGAGAAACACAACACCAACATTAGCTTCTTATAACTGACCTTAGAGAGGGCATTGAGAAAGCATAAGTTATGCTAAAAGTAGAAAATTTGAGTCATTACTCACTCAATATGAACATCATCTAAAGCAGAAGTAGTCACCCTAGCAGACCCATGTCATGCATCATGGCCACACATGTGCAAGTTCCTTTTTGAGTCTATGATGAGTCATGAGAAATCAGTCGTCCTAGATTATTCGGCCATCTGTTCACCACATGCGTACCCTAGTCATCAAATAGAAGATGAAATAATAAGCTTGATAGCTAAAAGAGCTTAATAATTAAATAAAATAAATGGAATAATTTTTTCCCACTGCTACAGATGCTATGCCAGACGTGAAAAATTAACCAAATATAAATTTTCAATATGTTAACATTAAGAGATGTGCTGGCTATAGAATTTTGTGCAGCTATATCAGGTACCCAATTCAAATTTAGTTAACATTCTTCAATAAGCATTTAAACAGAAATTTACAGAAGCAGAAAATCTTGTGGAAGAGAATGTTTGATTATTCATGTTAGATAATAAACCTTCACTGTTCAGCCAGCATGTTACATACCCAATCCATAGATATACAGGCAATAACCAAAATGTTATTTTATTTTGGTAGCTTGGTCTCTGGATATCTTCCACTCTTCTTTCATTTAATAAAATAGTTATTAATCATTCACCTGTTGAGCGTAATTATTGTTTGAATGTTGAGTTACATGTGGGAGAGCCAAAAAGAACAGCACATCTAAAAAGTAAGTATCCACTTCATTAACTAATTTTAAACAATCTTAACCCTTGAGTACTCATGTTAAAAATTATCATGCAAGTACTTGAGCTGGGTGGAAATGACCCACTACATTTTCAAGCTCAGAAACAATACTTAGACTTCCAAAATATTTTTTTAATTATTAGAAATCTTAAAAAATTATCAGTATAGAAAAAAAGAACAATTTAAATAATTTGGAATAATTTATTGTGGATTTCTATCTCATATCTACTACCAGATTAAATTGTTTATACTGTGTAAGTTAATTTAAAATGCAACCAGTTAAATTTTTTAAAGAAATTCATAGTGATAAACATCAGTGAAAAAATGACAGGTGAGGATTTTGTCCTATTTTGTTGGTGGGACTTTTCTCGGGTGAGGCTTTTGTTGCACATCCCTTATTTTTCTGGCTATCTAAAAAAATTAGTAAATTATATATTAAAAGCTTAATCTTTTCAATTTCAATAAATTATTGTAATTTAAATTCAATTATTAAGTATTAAAGCAGTCTGAACTCACAGATTGTTCGAAAAACCAAAGCCTGCCTTCAAAAAATTTATTCCTTTGTGTTATCATGGAGGAAGTAATATCCTGGAGTTGAACTTGAAATGTAATTTGGATTTTTTTCCATCAACATCTTTTAATATTTAAATCAAGAATGTCTGCCAAATTTCAATTTTCTACATTTTGTATAAGTTTAATTTTGTTAAAAATTTATTTCTGTAAATTAATAGTTGACTGAAAATTTATTTTATTTCTGAAATTGAAAAATGTTGGTTAAATATTTATCCATTTCTGCACATTTACGTTATTGGTTAACAATCTATTTCCGTAAAATGATATTGTCGGCCCATTGTCTGTCGGTCCTTTGACCGGGTTCCTTCTACTACTTGATAAAATTTTTATTTAGATTACCAATAGTACAGCCAGCCTACCTAGGTACCGAGGATATTGACAAGCCTTCGGCTCACTATGTTTTAATGCGTAGTCGGCTCTGGGCGCTACTGCGCCCTTCGCCTCACCGGGAACCAAAGAAACCCTCCACGTTGTCGGGAGATTGGGTTAGTACATGTCGAGACAGGCCAATCAGTTTCTTGTCCAGAGATTGGGTTTGTAAATGCCGAGACAGACAAATCAGTAACCAATAAACAAGTATAGGTAACTAATAAACAAGTATAAAATATTTTCATGGGTGACTTATACTGAAGCTTAGCCAAAATTTCAACACATTTAATGTACAAAATATATAAAACAGGTACTCACAGTCAAAGTTCACCAGGGGCAGGAGGGCCATTTGCCAATTCACCAGTGCCTCGAGCTCAAGGGGGGCCAAATTCGGACGTCTTTTTGGCAGGTATGACATATCATTAAATGGAACCAGAATTAATTTTCATTTCAATATAAAAATAAATATTTAAATGGGACTTATTTAAAAATTTTATTGTTCCTCAAAATATGGAAGTTGCCCGGGCTTCTCTGAATATCTGAGGCCTGAAGGACACCCATCAGTCAATATTACCTGGGAAACCACCATTCGTATTTCCATAGTTGACGCATTATTAGTTTCCAACTGTTTGTGGAACTGCGTGTGAGTTCTCGGAGTTACAGAATCAGTTTATAAATTCGTTATTTAAATAGCATAGGCAGCAGAGGCGTAACTTCAGTTTTGGGACCCCAAGGCAAATAATTAAAATGAGGCCCCATACCAGAATTACATATTTATACATATACACATTACATATTTATACATAGTTTAAATTTTTATTTTACATTTTCGAAATTAAAACATTTTCGATTTCATATTACAATAATTTTTTTGCCTTCTTGAGGCCCCGAGGGGCCTCAGGCCTCTGATAGGCAGGCAACATACTTCAAGTCCGCGAAATAGGTTGAGAATCCCTGTTAAATAAATTTCATCGAAAACAGCATTTTCACATAGGGATCAGTCGACTTTAATCCATTCCGAGGCAATTTCATGAAATGTATGCGTTATTATAATATATTGTTAGTAATTTCCGTAGTTAATTTCCTTTTAAGACTATTGCCACTTCCAATTACTAATCCTATTCAACCCCACTTATTCTCTCTGTTAACACCAGTCAGACAGAACAGATCACTCTTAAACCATACCACCTTTCAGTATGAAACAACTTTTCGATATCTCTATTTATAATCTCCTTTGACAAAAGAAACAATTCACTCGAAATATAAAGTAAAACGAAATTTCTCACAAGCTTGAATACGCTATCGTGCGATGCATTTCACAATCGTTCAAAAAATTAATCAAATATCTTACGTGCTTCTTTAAACTAAGTTTATAGATATAAAAGCGAAACAGGGGCACTTACCATTAACAACTATCGAAGAAATTTCCAGAAAGTCGCGAAATAATCAAATTATGATAACCATTTCTCCAACCACGACCGAACTTCACCCTGCTTCATCCAACAGTGTTGCCGCGCCTAAATCCGGAAATGCGACAGTCGCGACACTACCGGCCAGTCGCGGAAACATTCAAACAAAATTAATTATGATATTTTAAAGTTTAATGCGAGACTGTCGTAAATTTTCTCATAATAAAACATTCGATAATGAAGGTACATTGCTTGCATTGCTTTTAATGCAATTTCTATCTCATTTTTGTAGCATTTGTAGAACGTCATGGGATCGAAATATTTTAGGTACGTGAGAAATTAAAATACATTTTACTTCCAGTGCAGTTATACGGAAATATCCTTAAAACGAAATTTTTGTTAAATATGTTACTCGGTGATATTGTACAATGGATGTTCTTGTAAAACCCGGTGTCGGAATTAGCCTACTCTTTTCAAAAAGCACCAACGAGGACCAAGGGCTTTACGTCCTTTCCGAAGGATGAAGCGTTGATTCGTGTGATCTTCTCTAAACACGTAAATAGGGGGCCGCAAGATCTATTGAAAGAATCCCACTTTCACAGGTATTGAACGGGTATGCTCAGCATAGCAGGGTAACGCCCTCGCCACTACGCCATGGCAACCCCAATTCGCAAGTTTTGAAATTTTGAAGATAAAAATACTTTCCCAAAGGAACCATAGCTCTAACTTCTACTGATTACGAGTTGTCAATCGTTTTATGAAAAGTTCAAATTTTAAAACTAATAGTGAACATTATAGAGGTATAAATATTGGCCACCAAAAATTAAAATGTGATTGTTTTTTTCAATTGTTGTCTATAACAAATCATTTAAATGTTAATTAGTTTCTGTTAATGTTGTTATGAAAAATTAAAACACAATTTAAATGGTATTTGTTCCGTATTTATATTTTTAAGTTGGGCTCCCCGTTAATACGTATGTACCTAATAAATTTAGGTGTAGAGCATGGGACTCAAACTCCCAGCTTTGTGCGGGCCGCTTAACGACATTCCCGAAGTCGCGGGTTACATTCCAAAACAACGCTCTTCGTAGTCTTTGCATGTTTATTAGTTTCTTCATTATCACCATCCACAGACCCTCATAAAACCGTTACTGCGTATTCCTGTCTATCAACAATATTGAAATTTAGCTCTATCAAGTGACATTTGTTTCACCACTCAGTCCGCCTCTACCCCGAATGTAATTTTTTTAATTACGCATATATACTACATTAATACACTAACGTAAATATTTTTACATACTAAGAAACGTAAAAATATTTTTCAGGCTTATGACAGAAAATTTGAGGAAAACGCGATTCATTCCATATATAGAAAATTTCGCGCAGCCTTTTCCGTGATTTTTTTGCACGAAAGAGAGAAACATAAGACCTCGAAAGACAAAACTGGTCGCAAATGCGGAACCGCGAAAAATCGAAACACATGAAAGATAAAGCCGCGAAAGACGAGGTCTGCCCGTACTTTATTTTATAATGTTAACCAGCCGTCATCAGTCCTTGCATAGACTTCTTGTTGTCTTTCAAAAAGAAAAAAGAAGAACAGAACTGGAAAATGAAATATTAATTACGTTGGAAATTGATATGGAGTTGAAAGCAACATATAACGATTCAAATTTTTGAAAATTTGTTTCATCTGAAAATTTTTCAAATATAAAAATCTTGTATTTATTTTGAAAGCATATTTTCCTTCCACTTAATTATGTGAATCGATATTTTTTTAATTTGAACCTAATTTAATCTAAGACCAGAAACGCACTCACGAATAAACATCTTAAAGATTGTTTAAACCTCTCGGAACCCAGAAGGCCTAAATCTTCAGCTTGGCTGCCAAAACCCACTCCTTTTCCGTCGTTCTGTACAACTCGCTGGTAAGGATGTCCTTATCAAGGACTCTTAGAAGGTTTATCACTCCGCAACAGCAGACGAAAGGATTCTGGTCCAATAGAATTCTGACGTGACAATATCATCCTTTCCCTTCACAATTAGGTGTCGTTTCGATCAACTTCGAAGCGAAAGATGGCATTGGTGATCGAAGTGGGTTATTTTCTGCAAATGTTAATCTCATATCACAGCTTCACCATAGAAGAAGGCAGTTCACCTCCTCTGACTTCGTTCTCCCTAAGATCCACCGAGAGAGAATGCAAAGAATTATAAGGTCCGACTTTGCCGTCCGCTTGGATTTTAACAGATGAGAACAGCATATCTTGGCGGGTAAGGAATCTGAATTTATTTCTTCTCAAATCGAGGATCCGCAAGTTCCAATCCATAAACATGGTGGTTATCGAGCTGTTGTAAACGTAAAGCTCCTGCGAGATTTAAAAAAAGACTTTTCGAAATAATTTCTCAATGTGTACGGAACGAAGCTAATTATTTTTAAATCGCAACGTTAAATATTAATTCCGTCTTTGCTAAATGATTGTGCGAATGATATCCTTTGTATTATCAGATACATACTTCACACTTTGAATGGTTAAAATTCAAAATATTGATTTTGCCGCCTCAAAATAGCCGCCTGTAAGGGTTTGCTTATTCAGTTAATTCTTAAATCGGCCATGAGGCTACACATTATAAATTGCTAGTGACCACAAGGACAAAATAATGAAGAATGACTGTAAGTTTATATAAAAAGAAAAAGAAATGAATGAAAACGCGTAGTAATTAATTTTGCAGCCTTATAAGT
>JAXCHB010000249.1:640000-820782 GCA_036926305.1 Uropetala carovei
TATCATTGTCTTCAGTAGTAATAACATATTATTGTCATAGAATTACACAAGCTGTATCTTTTTAGTAATAAATAATAAATAAATAAATAAAAACAATTTCTAAACCAATAACACGCAAAATTTTCAAATTAAAAGAAACCTGCGAAATATAAAGCAGCTTTGACCGATATGACTAAAGCATCTGAAACCATGTTTTCATATATATATATATAGTTGTGTCTCTCTTGCGCTGATGAAGGGATCATCCCGAAAGCTCCGATAACTTCTACAAATGTGTCACTCCAACACCCCAGCGGCTCTCCTTCCGATAAGTGCTCACTGGGATTCCTTCAACATCTAGTTGCCCTAAATATCTTTAATTAACTTTCCTTGAAGGATGCGAACGGCGAAAGAAACATGGGAGTGTAACTATGAGAGAAATGATCACAAAATTTGAATTAAATATGCTTTATTGACTATTTGTGACATTTTTTCCAAACGCAAACGTACAATTTTTATCAGGATATACATGTGGGAATAAATTTCAATCAAGATTTGTGTTGCTATAGGTCACTTTTCTTGCATTGCGCAAATTAGTTTCCTGTGATCGGCGACCACCTGGATCAAGTATTCTTTTTGTTCTTCATCTTTGGTTATGTTTTCATTATATTCAGTGATAAGAGCAACCCATATTTCAGCATTGTCATTGACAACGCGCAAATGTTTGAGAGTATCCAGTGACGATCGGTAGTCCTCCCGATTCGGCCACGTTACAGGGTCAGACTGAATGAAATCGGTAGGAATGTCAAATCTAATAAAGAGGTCCTTTGTCTTCCTACTCACAAAATCTTCCAGACATAGAGCCTCGCAAGATGCTGAAGACACAAATGCAGGCGCGCCGCTCATCCTCATATTCGCAATTCTTGTCTAAATCGGCGATCATTCTGCGGTTAGTACCAAGGGGAACCTCGGGGTCTAGAAATGATAGGTCGACAAGCTCAGGGCTTAGATGTCTACCTAATTTCTCAGCTGCTACTCTCCACATGGGTTTAGATCTCTTCACCAATGTTAACAGAAAGTTAAGATCATTTCTTGGCGCACTAATAGCGTCCGGAGCCGTAAACCATGCCTTAAGGTATGCTCATATGACCAGAAGACTGAGTTCTTTCAGTGCTTTCTCTTCCTTGGTCGAGAGGGGAAATTGTTGGCGGAACATCAGAACCTTCAGTGTGTAAATGGCCTTGCTCATCCATCTCGCGCGATGTATTGCCCCTGGTTTCTTGAAGGTAATACCTGTCGACAGTGTGGACGGCCTCCCAGATATATGATTGCGAGTTCCAGTAGTTCTCTGTAATCATCCCGAGACAGTCGATTCTGCAAGAACCGAAACACTAGTTTGAGAAACGTATCCCGAATTCGCATTTTACCGTGAAAAATATAGGGTACTTGACAGAGTTATTACCTTCAATTGATTTTCACAAAACTGAATGATGTCCTCAGCATGGCCCACGGACCGAAGGAAGGCTTTGTTATTTCCCATTGTAATGTATTTTCCTAAAAGAAAATGCATTAACTGCAGATTTTCTGTCTCGGATAATCCAGATTCATGGGTTTGGTAACCATAACCTTTTGCTGCTGAGGCGAGAATGAATGTTGCCTCACGATTCGAAGTCCCAGTTCGGTCAAGTGCAGCAGACAGTTGAGGGATCATCACTTTCATTCGTTTGGGACGTGTTGCACAATCCATTTTAACTTCGTCATCACTCACACCTGAGTTCACACTTCTATTTTCGCCGCCACTATCACTTGAAGACTCTAATTGCATCACCTCACTAGCTTTCAGTGTCTCCACACTGGTTTTTAACTGTCGTTCTGCTTTGACTTCCTCACGCACAGCAATCCTCTTTTCTTTTTGTGCATTATTTGCGTCTACGCCAGCCATCGCTCCGCGCCTTTCTACCTCCTTTTGCGCTAACAGGAACTCACGGTCCTCGTCATTCTTGATGAGGGCAAGCGCCTGCTCATGAGCAATATCAAATAGAAGGCTAAGTTTTTTCTTGAATTCTTGCATTCTGTTCTCATATATATATCGCCTGTTCTACCACCGTCCTTCTTGGGTGTCATCCATCGGGAGTGCAACATCACAAGTACGTCAGTGGCATGACGAACCTCTTTGGTCGGAATTCGGGCATTTACCGACAGAGTGACAGTCTCTTCTACAGTTTTGCGAGCTCTCTCTCACTGTTTTCTTCAGTGAGAGATGGTGGTGGAAAAATAGGCAGACTCAAGCTGTTCGATTAACCAAACTTCAGTCTCACTTCTCGTTTCCATATTTGAAATGTCATCACTGTACCAAGACACCAATAGGGAGCACGACTCACACGGCTGCCACCGAACTTAGAGGCCAGCGATGACCCTAAAGCGCGCTGCTGAGAACTAATATACTGCGAGCTGCTTACTAACGTCGTTCCCCGCTCACCCTTTGCTTGTTCAAACTTGCAATACCGAACGAATATTAGAACCCGCACGGTGCTGCCCCCCACCCTTCACCACTGTGAGTGGGTGACGGACGCGAGGCAGAGCGCGTCTCGCAGGCGCTGTCAGTCAGAGTAGAGACGAAAGCGCCTGCGAGGTAGGAAACTCCGTAAATTCAAAATGGCCGTAGAAAGTCGGGACCGGGCTCAAACCAAAGGGTGCGATATGCCTATTAAAAAGTGTCAAAAGAAGTTTCCCCTGAAACGTGTTGTTTCGGATCTGCGGCTCATTTTAAGTAAAACGCTGAATATCCAAATACAGAAAACTTCGGACGGGATGCGCGAGTTCTAAATATTGTTCGATCTCGCTCCGGTTTTTTTCCAAATTATTTTTTTCTGAAAAGGAACCGATTTCCGGGTTGGCGCCATGACATTTCAGAACTTTTTCTAAAATGAATCACCCTACTGGGCACTTACTCTACATTCCAAAATGTTTGTAATGATAAATTTAGATCAGTTTCGACTTATGCTAAACAAGTTGTGATGCTATCACACGACATTGGATTATAGAAATCGGAATTTATTGGTCCAATAAGGATATACCCAAAAACTGAAGGCCATGCAGTTGGAAAGCCTTCCTGACGAAAGATAGGCTCATCTGTTATAATATCCGAGTATACACCAGCACCTAGTAATAAATCAATATGTCCTGGTTTATCAAAGTCAGGATTTGCTAGATTAAACGAATGAAAGTTTTGACAAACAGTACCAGGGATTGGAAAAGTTGGTTGCTGTGCCATTATTTTTGAAATAACTATTGCAGAAACATTAATATCACTGCCGCCCTGGCGTGACCTCAAAACGAACGAAGTAATACCCTTTGTCGATGAAACAGAAGTGCCTGATAATCCCAGGCAATTAATGTGAATATTCTTACGAGGAAGCCCTAATCGCTGTTGTGTAGTGATGAAACTGGCTTGTGACGCAGGATCAATCAATATTCTAACATTTTCTAGAGAACCAGTGTATGTCTTGATAAAAGTCCTAACAGTTCCTAGAAGTACAAAAGAAGGTTTGGATTCACTATGATTAGTTGTACATGACATTGTATTAATGGTAGGTCCATTCGAAGAAGAAGAGATGACGTTGACTCTTTCGAGTTACTAGATTTGACATGCTACGATTTAGTGTCTGTTATCACAGAATTAGCATTTGAACTATTGTTAGACTTGTTCCGTGTACACAATAATGAATGATGCCTACAAGAACAATATCTACACACCTGCTTTGAAAGACAGTTTTGGGATTTATGGACACCACCTAAACGATTGAAACAAATATTTTTTTCCTGATGAATTCCTTTCGTTTCTCGATGACGAATGCATTGAATTTAGAACACTGATAAAGCCTATGTTGCTCAACACAAAGATGACATTTAATCTTTTTTCCGGGCTCGCTGTGAGAAGTAGCGACTAAAGAGGTTTTTTGAAACACAGGTTTACTTTGCACAGACCCCTTTGAGTAAGAACGGCCAACAGACTGTTTGCATCCAGATGATCGTAAAATGTTAACATATTTACGTCCAAATTCTAATAAAATATGAACTGAGGGAAAATCTATTCCATGGTTCTCAATCTCAAATTGTTTCTTGGTATTTCTGTCCAAAGATCTAGAGGCTAAATAAAAAAGCATAAATTCGGATAAATCTGGAATCTGCATAGCTAACAAAGCGTTCACATTCTCCGAAAACACCGATAAAATTTTGTAATGCATCAACTGAATCATTTTGGAGATGAGGAAAATTGAATAACTTATCTAAATAAAGGAAATCAAGTACTCGTTTATTCTCGTACTGCTGTACGAGCATTTTCAACGCAATGGCATAATTCTCGGAAGTGATAGGGGTACTCGATACTAAGGTTAAAGCTTTTGCCCTTTTACACTTGATAAGAGATAATAATATTTTTCAATGTCCGATAAACTGGAATTTGAATGTACTAAACTTGTAAAAATGTCAAAAAATTGCTTAAAGTTAGCTAAATGCCCATCAAAAATGGGAATATTAATCTTGGGCAAACGTAAAGTACGTGAAGAAAGAGGTTCTTCTTCCTTAAAGTTAGATGACCCCGACTTTGGAATAACTTGGCTAGCAACAACATTAATCTGATGATAGTGACATTTGATTCTCTCTTCTAGCGCCCATTCTGTCTCGTCAATTGTTACGTTTAAATCAACTACTAGCTCCCGCAACTGATCAGTCATGCTGAGGAAAGTTTTATAATCACCTTCCAAGGATGAAAATCCACTGGCAAATAAAGATAATTCATTCATATTCGAAACGACCGTGTTTGATAATGCATAAAGTCGTTCAATCGTACGTATCATAGCTTCACGTCGCGATTTAGCGAGAGCATAATTTCGCTTGAGTACACGTAACGTCCGTGTATCATTGCCTGCTTCCTTTTCACTGCCTTGAAACATAGTGAGGCTCAACTCTCGTTAACCAACAGATAAAATACAACACCCGATAGTTTTCAAAAATACAAAGATATATATCCAGCTACAGAAACAAATGATACAATTTCAAGATACTAAGATACATATCGATATATGACACACAACGGCAAGATAGCATAACAGGTCAAAATGAAGATACTAAGTGTTACATAAAGATACACTTTTCCCAAGATAAGTAAGCATCAATGATACAAGCAAAATGTCACCATAATTCACTTTGACAATGTGTGAAACAAAGCCTTAAGTCTGGTGAAAACGAAAGAAAATCCGGCCCGAAGGACCAAAATGTTCGGTTCTCGTATTACGCGAGGATAGCAGTAATTCACGCGAACCTTGATAAGTGGACTGTATAGATATGCACAAAAAACATGAGATACTGCCCCGACAAAGGCCACAAGAGTTCGTATTGCTTACCTTTGTAACTCCTTCTGCCCGTTGAGCTTCCACCGTTCGTGTCACTTTCTAAAACTCCTCCACCGGTCATGAGCCGATGACCCAGGATAAGTAGTTTTTTCGAACTAGCCCTAGAGGGCAGTAGCAAGAGAAAAGCAACACTCCCTCTAGCGGCCTTTCGATAATTTAAAATGGCGCGAAATACAAAACAATCCCAATACATTTATAGCCTCACGGATTTTGTTAACTTTGCCTGTAACAATAGCATCTGCAGAAAGATAATTTTCCAAGTTAAAAATCATAAAAATTACGAACAACAATGACAGATGATCGTTTTACTGGTCTATCAATAATGCCTACAGAGAGTGATATTATGGAATCCTTGAAATATGAAGACATAATTGATGAATGTACAACAATAAAATACGGAAGAATGCATTTTCAATAAAGTACCTATATATGCGCACTTTCAATTTAAATTCCTAATAACTGTATAATTAAAATTGTTAGTAGACTGCATTTATTATTTACTTTTACTATGATTATATTCTTGTCAGCAATTTGATGTTATAAAATTCTTAATTCTTAATATATATTACTCAGATTTATATTTTTACAGAGAATACTTGTATTTATCACGTAAAAAATAAATAATAATAATAAAAATAACCTGCAATACATTTTCCGAGTACAGATTTTAAAAATTCTTATATAAAATGTACACATCAAATTCCTAGATAATGATGAATTGGTGCCACCCAAAGCTTGCGGGGGGGGATGGGGGCAGCCAAATGTCTGAAGGCGGCCCTGGGTGAAATGCCGAGGTTCACTACGATTATAAATCGCAGAAAGAGGAAAAGTAACGAAAAGTAGAAATCCAAGCAATCGCGTCAAAAGAGCACAAGTAATCTAGATAGAGTATTCCGATACATGGATGCGATATAAAAAAATCTGATGTGGCCACCACTTGACTTTCTCCATATTTGGGGTACAGATATTTAAATTATTATGAATAGCATTATAAGGGAAAATTATTATTTCGTATCGTAAAAGAATACAGTCGTTCTTATTGCCGTAAATTACGTATATTTTGAATATGTTTACAGAATTCACCGCTACGTGGTGGTGGCGCTGTATAGTGAAAATTAAGAAAAAGCCAAATATCTCCGAAATGGATGGTTCTACGAAAATTTGTATAAACAAAACTTGTAACAAATATTATTCTCTACAACTTTGGTCTTCACGAAGATTACCGATGACGACGTTTTTAAGATATTTGACGGAAACCGAAAAAACCGATTATTTCTAAATAATTCCTAAACAGTAACTGCTATGGAAAATTGTTTCAAATAAAAGTTGTCGGAAATTACATTCTCTATAATATTTGGATATAATTGTTTATACAATAATGATGGTTTAATGGAGAAATATCGGAAAAACTGAATCGGATTCCGAATAAACCTCGACTTCCGGTCAACCGGTGTGGTCCAAAAACTAATCAGTTCTTTGTGCTCATGTTAAAGTGTTATATTTGAAGTTTGGTAACGATATGGTACGTACTTTTTGAGTTAGAGCGCCCACAATAACATACACATACACACACACACACACACACACAGACATCATTCCGAAAATAGTCTAAACGTCTTCTAGGGATTTCAAAACGTGTATTTCCGTTGAAATCTCTAAGTCGAATTTTTTCATGATCGCAATACTTTCCCATTACTACGTATGGAGAAAGTAAAAAGAGGCGAATGCAACGGAGACGGCGATGTGGGCATTAAGAGAAGATTCTAGGAAAAAAAACTCTAGAAAAGGAGTTGTTTTCGTTGTGTCTTCGAACATTTCTTTCTAAAATCCCGGAGTAACACTACATCATATCTAGGATGATCTTCTAGTCGTATTTCAACGGACCGCAGAGTTGAGGAAGAAGCAAGAGATTAAAGGAAAGATTAAGAGAGAGGCAGGAGGCCTGATGGCGCGTTTTAAACCAAACCCCAAGCAAATTTATCCATTCGTTCGTGGATGGTCTTTTCGGCATTCCTTTATGCAGGAGAACGCATCAGGAAATCGATCCGAAAAGAAGGCGAGAAGAAAGAGTGGGAGATTGAGATAAAGGGTAAAGGGGGGAGGGGGAAGAAGGGGAGGGAGGAGGGGGGAGGGGAAAGGGGGGAGAAGGGGGGAGGGGAAAGGGGGGGGGAACGGAATGCCGCGTCGTTCGCAACGGATGAATAGTCCCGCACTCGCAGCACCCCTTAATAGCCAGACGACGCACCTTCCCCCAATGCCTCGCTGCCCTCCCTCCCTCCCTCCCTCTCTCTCTCTCTCTCTCTCCCACATTACATTTTTCTTCCTCGGGCCGAACAAGAGGAGAAAAGTGAGGGAGACCTAGTATCCGGAGTGAGAGTGAGAGAGGGCGGTTAAAGAGGGAGGGAACAGCAGAGCGCGGTAGACAGAAAATAAGAGAGGCGGAGGGTGTGTGCGTGCGTGTGTGGGGTGCGGGTGCGAGATATCTTTATGGCCTCCATCGGCTGGAGCAGCCACACACCATTCCACGCCTGCCCAGGTGTAAGAGATGCTCCGAAAGTAGGTGGGGGGGGGGGGGGGGGGAGGGATGAAGAGGGAGGAGGGAGATGAGAAGGGGGAGGGAGAGAGGAGGAGGGAGAGGAGAGGGGAAAAGCAAAAGGGTAGGGGACGGCAGAGGGCGCTGTGAGCTTTAGAGAAAAAAGATGCTGTGCGGTGTCTGGAGAGAAGGAAGAAGATGGGGAAGTGGGCTGTCTTCCGGAAGTAGGAGGTTAAAGGTTGAGCGATCGAGCAAGGGTAAGAGAGAGAGAGAGAAGGGGAGGTGGGGTGGGAGGGTGGTAGCAAGTGGCGAAGAGAAGATGAAGAGAAAGGAGGTCCAGGAAGTAAGCTCGGAAGGACGAGATTGAATTGCCTTTTTTATCTCCGTATATGACTTATTGTTAGTATCATCGGAATGGCTTGCTGGGATAATAAACAAATGAAGTAATACCGAATGTAATTTCTCACCAACAAATATCGGTGGCATAAATGGTAATGTAATTCTGATGGTTAAGCGCGCATATTATTGTAAATCAGTATTTGTAAAAATTAATACGAGTTGATTTCTTAACACCAATGTCTGGTGTCGCACTTTCCGGCCTTTGTTTCTATTCGAATTTGTTCAATAAAATTTCAAAATGTGTATGATCTATAATTACTACGCGAGAGCCTGTTCATTGGTTGTCATTTGCAACTGTACAAAACATAAATATAAAAAATATTTTTGAAATGAAAACGGCATTGGATAGTTAACTTATGGTTAAAGGTTCTAAAAAATTTCTTTGCTAAACTAGCTAATAAAGTCTGAATAATGCATTATAAGGCAAAATTATCATTTCGTATCGTAAAAGAAGACACGTCCTTGCCGTAAATTACGTATATTTTGAATGTTTACAGAATTCACCGCTACATGGTGTTGGCGCTGTAGGCTGGTATTAAGATAAAGCGAAATATATCCGAAATGGATGGTTCTACGAAAATTAGTTTCAAACAAAACTTGGAAGAAATATTATTCTCTACAACTTTGGTCCTTACGAAAATTACCAATAACGATGTTGTTAAGGAGATATTTAACGGAAACCGAAAAACCGGTTATTTATAAATAACTCCTAAAGAATAACTCCTATAGAAAATTGTTTCAAATGAAAACTGTAGGAAATTACATTCTCTATAACATATGTTTAGAATTGTATATACAATAATGATGTTTTAACAATGAAATATCGCAAAAACCGAATCGGGTTTCGAATAAACAGCGACTTCCGTTTATCCGTTATTGTCCAAAAACTAATCAGTTCTTTGTGCTCATGTTAAAGTGTTATACATGAAGTTTGGTAACGATATGGTACGTACTTTTTGAGTTAGAGCGCCCACACGCACATACACACACACGTACACACACACAGACATTCCGAAAATAGTCTAAACGTGTTCTAGGGACCTCAAAACATGTATTTCCGTTGAAATCTCGAAGTCGATTTTTTTCATGAATACAATACTTTCCCATTACTACGTATGGAGAAAGTAAAAAAATCATGCTCACGTACACATGAGTTATAGATTGGCCCGTTTAGAGTTATCATCCTGCGATACGAACATCGCAGGAAAATTAAAGGAGAAGGAATGATGAGAACCTCCCTCTCGATTGATCAGTGTCAGTGAAGAGGTGCGACGAAAGTGGAAAAGAAATCTCCTCAAATGATAAGAGGAAATGTAGAGAAACGATGAAGCGGACAAGATCTAAGGATCAAAAGTAAAGGCAAATAGAGACGGCCTAGTTCGAGAGTACGGTGACAAAGCTTAAGAAACGAAGATTCCAATGATAGAGGAGGGCATTTAGCGTCAGAGTGATATAGAATGAGGAGGAGGATGTGAAGTAACAAGGCGAGTTACAAGAGAAAGACGACAAATACTACAGGAGAAACATCGACACGAATGAAGTGTGAAGAGGGAAATATATGCATCCATAGATGGAGATATAAATTCATTTAAACAGAGCATTGGATGCAATCGGAGGTAGGAAAAGATCTTTAGCGTTTCAAAGGGAATAAAATACAAGATGTAATGCGAAGAGGCGGAAGGAAGAAGAGAGCGAAGGGGAAGGGAAAGGGAGCGATGAAACGGGAGTGCGTTTATGCATGGGTGTGTGCGCACAGAGAAATGAAATAAGAGAATCGAAGAAACTGGGAAGTTGTGCAGGAGGAAGGAGAGAGGGGGAGGAGGGGGAAATGGGGAGAGAGGGAGGAGGGGGAAAGGGGGATGGGAGGGGGAGGGGAAAATAGAGAGAAGATGAGAGGGGAGTGAGTGTGCAGGTGACGTTGGAAAGCGGTTTTAACAGAAGGGAAAGAAAGGTTGGCGAATGCGAGCGAGCATTGTCGGGAAGAGGATGGCGGTCTCAGGTGGGTGGGTGGATGCGACGCGATGTGGGATGGCGTGGGGGCGAGCGAGGCGAAGAAGGGCGGACGGGGCGAGGAAGGGAGAGAGGGAGGAAAAGCTGGGAAGCGGAAGAGAGTAGGTATGGCCGAGGTCCCTCCGGGCGCTAGGCGTGGTCGATCGAACCAACAATATCTATAAATTTCTCGCGGGTCACGGGAAGGAAATTGAGTGGGATAAACAGAGGGGTAGTGATGGAGGTGGGTTGGGTCGAGATGGAAATGAGGACGGAAGAGGCTGTCCTCTAGCGAAGGAGGCAAGAGATGTGTTGTGTGTGTGTGTGTGTGTGTGTGTGTGTGTGTGTGTGTGTGTGTGTGTGTGTGTGTGTGTGTGTGTGTGTGTGTGTGTGTGTGTGTGTGTGTGTGTGTGTGTGTGTGTGTGTGTGTGTGTGTGTGTGTGTGTGTGTGTGTGTGTGTGTGTAAAGGAGAAGAGAGAGAGTGCTCCTGGCTATATAAAAGCAGGTTAGCTAGAAAGAGTCGACGGGAAGAGATTGAGAAAGTGTTAGACGGTAAGAAGAGAGGACAGATCCAAATAAATGAAAACTTATTTATAATGAAAGTAATCTTTCCTGAAACATAACGAAAATAACTACTTCCGCGCATTTTAACGAGGAAATATGCGCGACGAAATATTTTTCCTTAAAGGAAAACAAGCCCTATCTTTGGTAGGAAAGAGTTGAGCGATTATTTTTTAATAATAATAAATGTGGACTGTTGCTCAGATAACATGAAAAAAACTAGGCACAACCAAGATAAACTAAGAAGAGAATTCTAAATAAATAGTGAGGTGTACTAATTGATCAAGTGAACATAATGGACTCGAATATTCACGAAACGGAAGAGTACCATAAATAATTTTTAAAATATGAAGCATAAGTTGTGTTTAGAAACACGCATTTCAAACCTCTGTAATTAATATTTTTTACGTATCGCCTCCTTGCCCCTATCGACAAAGTAAAAACTCTTCGCTTCATTGCTAAAGGTTTCAAGATATTAAATATATAAATAGCATCGAAATGACAACCATGTGCGTAAATGGGACAGTAAGGTCTACCATCAATAAGCAATAAACAAGCAAGTGACTCGAAGGTTTTTATGTGCAAGTGAAGTAATAGGGAAAGCGGAGAGGGAATGAGGAAGGAGGGAGGGAGAGAGAGAGAGAGCGAATTTCGCGACCACATCATTTGTTCCATCGCTGAGCGTACTAATATTCAACGGTAGTCTAAAGAGGGTGACAGAAATAGAAGGGAGGGGGGGAGAGGGAGATAGTAAGGAGAGAGGGGGGGGGAGAGGGGGGGAGGGAGAGAGAGAGAGAAGATCCAGAGCGGAATATAGGTGGACACTGTCAGATGCGGAGACATGGTGTATGTTCCGAGGAAAATGTGAAAACTGGCGGAAAGCGACGGGAAATGGGTTTCGTATGTGGAATGGTAAATTTATGTGTCCTCCGTAGTGACTATCCAGGTATCCGAAGAATACTTAAAGAATCCGAATCCTATATGGGAGGGTTTCTTTGGATGCTTAGCGGGAAATTCGTATACAAAATGACGCCAATTCCGATGGTCGGCGATGAAACGAGAATGTTTAATACTCCAAAGAGTCTCCTTAGATCTTCAAATTTAATCAGACGCTTTTTCACTTTAAATGCGGAATCCGGGAGTAAGACGCGAACGCAACAGTAAATGGTGCTGACAGGATTGTCAGGTGAAATATGTCTAGTGCAGGGGTCGGGAACCGGCGGTTCTTTCAGGACTTGCGTGCGGCTCCCAGCAGTAACTCTCCATGATAAAACCTCCAATAAGAAATTGGCTTCGAAAATAATTATCTTGACAGAAATTCCGGAAAAATATAAAGATGTGGGCGCATTACGTAGAATAAACGTTTATTTTTACAGAGATAATAGCAAAACATAAAACAATGGCCAGGTTAAGGGGTGAGGACGGCGACAGGTAGATCCGTCAATGACTGCGGATCCTCTTATATTGCATGTTATACGTAATTTGATAAAGTGGCTCTTGTTAGGAAAAAGGAGTAGTGAGACGAGACAGTTCATGTCAAAAAATCTGATGTGGCCAACACATGACTTTCTCCATATTTGGGGTGTAGATATTTAAATTATTATGAATAGCATTATAAGGCAAAATTATTATTTCCTATCGTAAAAGAATACTGTCGTCCTTAATGCAGTAAATTATATTTTGACTATGTTTACAGAATTCATCGCTACATGGTGGTGGCGCTGTATACTGGAATTTAAGAAAAACAAAATATCTCCGAAATGGATGGTACTACGAAAATTTGTTTCAAACAAAACCTGGAAGAAATATTATTCTCTACAACTTTGGTCCTCACGAAGATCACTAATTGCGACGTTTTTAAGGAGATATTTGACGGAAACCGAAAAAACCGATTATTTTTACTTTCTCCATACGTAGTAATGGGGAAGTATTGTGATCTCGAAAAAATCGACTTCGAGATTTCAACGGAAATACATGTTTTGAGGTTCCTAGAACACGTTCAGACTATTTTCGGAATGATGTCTGTGTGTGTGTGTGTATGTGATTGTGGGCGCTCTAACTCAAAAGGTACTTGCCATATCATTACCAAACTTCATATATAACACTTTAGCATGAGCACAAAGACTTGATTAGTTTTTGGACAATATCCGTTAAACGGAAGCCGAGGTTTATCGAAACCCGATTGGTTTTTTGCGATATTTCTCCGTTAAAACATCATTATTATATGCACAATTCTATACAAATGTTATAGATAATGTAATTTCCTACAACTTTCATTTGAAACAATGTTCCATAGCAGTTATTGTTTAGGAATTATTTATAAATAATCGGTTTATTCGGTTTCCGACAAATATCTCCTTAAAAACATGGTTAGTGTTAATCTTCGTGAGGACCAAAGTTGTAGAGAATAGTATTTCGTCCAGGTTTTGTTGGAAACAAATTTTCGTAGAATCATCCAATTCGGAGATATTTTGCATTTTCTTAATACCAATATACAGCTCCAGCACCATTTAGCGGTGAATTCTGTAAACATATTCAATATATACGTATTTTACGGCAATAAGGACGACTGTATTCTTTTACGATACGAAATGATAATTTTGCCTCATAATGCTATTCATAATAATTTAAATATCTATACCCCAAATTAGAGTTCTGCATGGGCCGAAATCTTCGGCCCAAGCCCGGCCCGGCCCGACCCATTCATAATTGAGTCCAAGCCCGGCCCGGCCCAAGATTTCACCCCATTTTCGCACCCAGACCCGGCCCGAGGCCAGAATTATTTTAAATTAACCCAAATTCGGCCCGACCGTGGACATTTTGTACATTCTTCAGTAAACATATACCCTTTATAAAGTATCTTTTTATGTTTAAAAATTTTCAAAGCATTTCAGATGTAAACGCACCTTTAAAAAGAAATTCCTTGATTGAATACAGTCCGGTATTTTAGGGATTTGTAAAAAGTTTTAATAACACAAAATATATTTCAAACCACAGAAATGCACGAAGAATACAAATCAGTTATGTCAATTTTTATCAGTATGGAAGACCAATAACATCTGCTACCCAGAGCTAACTGACGACCAATTGCGGTTACAAAAGGGAGAGTAATGGGATAAGGTGTAGGGGTAGGGAATGAAGCTTCGGATGTAAGACTCCCAAAGATCCTGCTATCTCCTAAGGCAAACAGAACCCTCTTGATGGTGATATTAAGTAGTTGTTTAAGAGATGGTCGGTTGGTAGGAATTCGTGGGTGCTCTAGTGGCGGCCTGGGAAATGTGTCGCTTGTAAATGAGAGAATGCAGAACTCTCCCTAGTAGAAATAGTGAAGACGAAACAATGCATAGTGGCGCTAACATGAGGGGGGTCCACTGAGTCCTCAACTGGCCCGAAGCGGCCCGAACGGGAATGGCGTCGGATAAATCGTCTAGGCCCAAGCCCGGCCCGAGCCCATTGCTTTTCAGCCTACCCGGTCCGTGCAGACCTCTGCCCCAAATATGGAGAAAGGCATGTGTTGACCACCAGATTTTTTATAAATAATACCTAAACAATAACTGCTATGGAAAATTGTTTGAAATAAAAGTTGTTTGAAATTACATTCTCTATAAAATTTGTATAGAATTGTATATATAATAATGATGTTTTAACGGAGAAATATCGCAGAAACCGAATCGGGTTTCCAATAAACCTCGACTTTCGGTTAACCGTTATTGTCCAAAAACTAATCAGTTCTTTGTGCTCATGCTAAAGTGTTTTATATGAAGTTTCGTAACGATATGGCAAGTACTTTTTGAGTTAGAACGCCCACAATCACATACACACACACACAGACATCATTCCGAAAATAGCGTAAACGTGTTCTAGGGACCTCAAAACGTGTATTTCCGTTGAAATTTCAAAGTCAATTTTTTTCGTGATCACAGTACTTTCCCATTACTACGTATGGAGTAAGTAATAAAGGGTTATTTTCACCGATATAGCCGCGTCTTTGCACAGGCTTCGCCTTGATTGATTCACCAAAACGGATTAAGTTCCAGTCAAATAGGACGGAACTCCGAGACCCTGATCCTCCCCCGACAAATATCCCCGCCGTTAAACGATAACCCCAAAAGTTTCAATCGCTTCAATCTTCCTGCTCTATCCGAAGAGTGAATCATATTGCATATAAATGCAAGCAAGGAAGAAATAAACGCTATCTTGCTGGCTGTGGATGTGGCACCCCTAGAAGGTCGACGCGACCATAGCCCTTTCCTCTAAAGTACGGGCCTATCGAGAAAGAGAATTGGCCCGATGAATGTTACAACCAAAGATTACAATGGCACCAGTATGAAAATGAGGAGAAAAATACTGAACTTGATCGGGAATCGAACCCGGGTCTCCCACTTGCCGGGTAGGTGCTTTAACCATGGAAGCCAGTGGTTCTCAATCGGGGTGATATGACCCCCAGGGTGACGCGACGGTTATTGAGGGGTGGCAGGAATATTTGATAAATTCACAGTGTATCATTTCTGACTTGTATAAACATAAATAAAACCAGGAGAATAAACACGCGTGCTATTGAAATGCCAGAGTTTTATATTTATGTTGTAGGAAAAGCGCAATTTATCTTTAAATGTGACTTGAAGGTAATGAAACTGTAGGCGGGGTGACGCATAACTGAATGAACTGAACATAGGGTGACGCAGACAAAAAAGGTTGAGAACCACTCATCTAAGCTATCAAACCAGTCTCCTTTCTCGAACTGGGGTATTCCAGGTCAAGTTCAGTATTTTCATCCTTCTCAAACTTGACCATTGTGATCATTCTTATGCACTCACGCATATATGTTAAATTTCCATCATTTCACTCTTGTTATGACACCAGGAGTTTTCATTTTTCGCTCACCTGCAAGAAAAAAGAGAAAAGTCAAATTACTAATCAATGCGGAGAAAAAAACAAGTAAAATTCATCATTACAGATTTTTATCACCAGAAAAAAATATTTAAATGATTTAAGCGACTCAATTTCAAATATTGAGTCAAAATGTTACCATACCATTATTTCATTATTATCAAGTTATATTCATAATTATAATTAAACTCGTCATATAAGTGAGGCGTTCAAATTTGATCTGTACTTAATACATTGCTTGTCTGCTCGTTGCAATGTAGTTTGCATTTGGAGGCAACTCCCGATTTTGTATAAAAATTGGACACGTTCCCATGGTATCAGATACATAATGTTTTCCTCGGGCGATCTTACAAATAAAAAATAACGCCTAATGAGATGAATGTGGCTGTTTTTCAAGACACAAATAATCAATCGTTGGTGCGATTCAAGAAAGCCTCATTAGTAAGTCAGATTCGACATGCAATTTTTTCTCTCAATTAAACTCAAGAGGCGAAAATCCAGATTCGCACATTCACATTGTGGGGAAAGGAATCAATGTTTCGATTCCTCTTTTAGCCACTTCCCCATACTCGTATGATACCAGGGCATCGAACCGTAATTTTCTTCGCTCCGGTTTTCGTTCCGGTTCACTCAAAACACAAAATTTCGGTTCGGTTCCGGTTTCGCTCCGGCAAGCGTCAGTGAACCGGTTCGAACCGGTTTTTTTCGCTCCGACTTTAAAATATTTTTAGCAAACTTTCAAGAATTGATTTATTAATTAAGTAATTTTCTAATTAAATCAAATACATCTTCACTATAAAAATAGTGATATTTAAAAAACATAATCAAAACACGAAAATAAATTATTTAAATGTGAATATTTAGTATGTATCTTATTTATTTAAGATTATATTTTGAACTGAAAATTTACAAACTATACATGCGCCGCAAATGATTTCAACACATTAGGAAAGTATAAAATAAATTATAAATGAGCACGTTTTCTGCGATAGAGTAATCTAAACTTATTCTGTTATGCAAAGCATTCATCTCATTTTCTAATTTACTGTGCTTAGTCCTTAGTACTAAATTTTATCAAAATCCGCTGAATAGCTACGGAAAAAAATTGCATCCTGATAGAAGGACGGACAGACCGAATCTAATATGCACTAAAGCTGGAATGCCTAATAATGAATTATTAATATTTTTATTTACAAATCGTGCTGTAAAATAAGAGATCGCGTTACCTCAATAGTGCCAGTAAGTTGAGTAAGATATTATGTTATTTTCATTAACAATTTGTAGATCACGTCCACTGCTCGTATTATATTAAAAACTGTAATTGCACGGCTTAATTTTTTCATTCAAAGATTATTTAAATGGATGAAAAAATCTATAAAATATCTATGAGGAAGAAGCCCGCAGAAATTGAGAGTACGAGAATTCAAAAAGGCTGAGAAATGTTTATTAACATGATACAAATTTACGATGACTGAATATTTAAAATCACTTACGTAGTGTGAGAATGTTAAACTTCATTATTTCATGAAACTGAAATGATAAGTACCATTTCGAAAAATTATTACTAAGCGAAAGCATGTGATTTTCACCCGGCAGCACATAAAAAAAATCTAAGTACATCTACATATTACCCTGCAATCAAACATGCAAACAAAAAGAAAATAAGACACTTATTCGGCCTGTCGTGAACTTTCTTCAGGAGGAGTCTCTAATGTGGGTTTCTGCAGTCGGCAAAATATTCCACCAAAAATAACAAACTCGCATTCATATTTAATTTCTCTGCAGTTTTAAGCAACCAATACGAATATGTGTGCTCATTTTAAGATCCACTCTATATAATAAATAGAAATTTACTAACCTATAAGAAAGGATAACCGAAGTAAGAATATCTCAAAACCACGACTGCGGAGCTATCCTTCCTGGATAAGTTTTAGAGAATGACTACCAGAATACAAGGGTTCAGTGGATATGGAGAGGGAGTGAAAGTATATGGGGACAATAACCTCCAACTTTAAGGAAAATCCAAGTTAAGAATCGGGAAATATATTTGCCGGGAATACACACTATGGGGTATGCTCGGGGGGAGGGTAGCAAGACAGTTAGAGGCTGTCTTCAAAGTACCGCCCACGTTCCTTTCCAGTAGCCTCGTTTAACAGGTAATCTCAGCAGGATGTATTGTAGACACTCTCTCTATGCATTGAGATGCACATGGAAAATCCCACTATTAAGCCAACAGATACTATTATCACAAGGACACATCCTTCCCAAGGCTGAGGAGAATGTGTTCTCAAGAAAAACCCAACCCTTTTCTTATTCGGTTTATAAACGTGAGGCGTTCAGAAAGACTCAAACTAAAGCAAAAGGAAAAACCCTTCTTTCGCTCGCACTTTTTATGCGAACGGAAAAATATGGAACGAAATAAATAACGGTTTTCGGTTTCGGTTCGGGTTCAGGAAAATATTTTTTTTCGGTTCGGGTTCGGTTTCACTCCATCAAAAATAACGGTTTCTTTCCGGTTTCGGTTTCCGGTTCGGTTCCAGTTCGATGCCCTATTTGATACACCCCCGCAGCGCTCGCGTGGCGGGATGGCCCAGGGCCGAAGGGAGCACAAAGCGAACTAAGGCTTAACGGCCTCACGGACAAAGAAAAATGTTAAGACGGAGATGAAAGAAAAGACGCTTGAACTATACGAGAATATACGCTACCTTTTATTTTTCCTCCTATGAACAGAACCAACTGATATTGCTGCTCGCCTGACGAACAGCCGTTTGGGCTGTCAGTAATTACGGCGACGAATAAACACGCCCACGACCCACGCCTGCGGTCTGTTTACAAAATGCTATACGTAGAGCAGAACCATTTGCATAAAGCATTTCTCTCTTACACTCGGTTTTAATGAAAGTAAATGCCACGTAATATAAGTGTCTGGTGCACAAACAACATTCCCAAAGATATTAAAGATGAAAGATCTTGACTGCTGTTATGAGAGTGGACGTGGAGTGAGTGAGAGAGTGGAGACTCCACTAGCATCCCTGCATTCAGTCTTAGCCAAAACTATGCTAGTAACGGACTTCGCGGCCCTTTCTATTCCAGTAGATGCATTTAGCTGAATTTGAGAGTAACCCATGCGTCAACAAAAAAGAAAAAGTAGTGTCTGCATTGATTTGTGTTTTATCATTCTTGCTCGTAAGTTAAGCAGTGTAATTGTGTTGTGTGAATTAATTAAAATGTGTTTCAGTGAAATATATTCCCTTTTATATTAAAATATAAAATTTGATGACCTTTATATTTTAAGATGTCTAATTGTAAGTCAACTCAGCTAAGTAGTGCTGAAAAAAGTAAATTTAAACGAGAATGTGAACGTCTCTTCAAAAGAATGCGAAATTATTGACAAGTTTTTTCAAACAAAAAGCAGTCCGCCAGCGACCAGCTCTACCTTGTCATCGGGAGTCAAACATCGCAGTGACACTAAAGATGTATGTAAGACTCTGGATAATATACAGTGTAGTGATGCAACAAGTTTAGTAATAAGTAGCTCTAGCAGTATTCATCGTGAGAACGTTGATGTAATGGTAGAGAATGAACAATTTTCAGAGGCGATTTAGATCCTCAGAGTTTGATAAGTCGGTTTTCCAGTATCCTTCGGAGAGAGGAAAATTTTCTGAAATTATCCCAAAATTAAAACAATTATTTTGAACTATGGGTCCTGTAAACCGAACGGCACTTTTCCGAAAGACGGAAAAACAATAGATCTTTCAGTGTTATTATTATGAAACAACTCCTACAGGACAAAAAATAACTAGACGAAATTTCTTTATTTAACTGCTATAAATTGTGTTCAAATGGATTTTTTTTCACGTGAAAATGAAAAAAATAAAAAGATTTTCATGCATGTATTTTTGGTATATGTAATTGCCTTTAAAAGTGTAATTATATTTCTTTTCCAAGTTTTTCCCATTAAAATGAAGCGCCAAATTTATACTGCATGATTAAAATGAATTATTCCTACTTGTTGTCCGTGGCGGGGGGCAGAATGATTCCGCAACGACACTGAATAATAAACATGTTCGGTAAATATACATACATACATATATAATTTATTCCAGAAATAACAATAAAAGTATAACGGAGTTTCGAGTCCTAGGCGTATAAATAAAATTTAACCATATGTTTTAACTAAATAAAAATCGTAATCGAATGATGCAAAATTCATGTATAAACCAAAAATACTTTTCAGGATCTCGATGGAAGAAATTTGCGATGCCATGCAAATCTCAGGATTTCAAATAAAACTAACACACGTTGTGCCGTATCTATTTGTACTTGTATTTCTTTGGTAAAAACCTGTCACCAGTGACGGATTCAGGGGAGATCGTCCTTCTTGGATGTCCACATTGACCTCCGTTCGATTATTTCTTAAACCCTTTCCACGCCTGATTCCTCGATTCAGCGCAGCAGTTTTCCGTAAGACGTCAAGAGGAGGAAGGGGTGGTCGCCCTCCCCCCCACATTATGGAAAGTTTCTGGATCCGACCATGCCTGTCATTAACGGAATACTGACGAAATGAATTGACACGAAATGTGGAGGTGATAGAAAGCTATTGGCCTGATGAATCTTATTTTACGAATGAAACCACTAACCTGATAAATACTTGTTAGGTAGACGTTGAATGCACGAATAAGTAGAATAATACTATCGATGCTTCTTCGATGAAAGGTCAAACAAAACTTAGGACGCGGAATTTTAACCCTCTGACGTCTCAGAACTTCCGAAACTCGACGCTACCCAGTGACGTATCACTTGACAAAGCTTGGCAGTTACCCAATGCAAACATAAGACGTCACATAATTGCCACCTTTCTTAACACCGGAGAATTTAGTTTGTGGCCATCAGATAGTGTTTTCGTATTCGCATCTGATATCTAAACGCATCCCATTTATCTGTATCGATATGTATAAACATACTGTGGCAGTTATCGTTGATGAAATTTTGGGGGCACTATGCGTAGCATACCCCATCAAGACGGCCCTGGTTATATGCATTTATATTATTAACTTTAGGAATAATTGTATACTTGAAATGCATAGACATTCTACCTATAATGTGAACTGCCAATTACGTGATTCACGGAAACGCAGTATTTAAACATTGAGTAAAGAGAGAAAATCGTGGGTCATTAAATCTGTAATGACTTCTTCGCAGGAATCAACGAGGCAAGAGAAAATATAGTTAAATTTAGAAAATTTTCAGACAATTTAAAAATTGTAGTTTCATTGCATCAAAGCAGTTTCCCAAATCATGTTCCGCGGAACCCAAGGTTATTTACAGCAGGAAACATGGGTTTCGCATATAAACTGCAAACTGTAAGGCATATAAACTTTGTAAATAAACATTATAATGATTATAAAGTTAATTTTACTGCCTCTTAGTTAGGGTTCTGAGAGAAAAAATATTTTAATATAAATGTTCCGTGGCTTCAAAAAGTTTGGGAAATCCTGTATTTAAGTATCACAATTTGAAAAACACTTTATGAACAAAAATTTCACAGTAAATTATCATGGAATTTTTTTCGTTGCCTGTTTAATTTCTTTATCCCGGCGAAAGTTACGAGAACAAGAAAGTCGGCAAATCCGAGTTTACAGCGACGATGACGCACTCGATATGTGTGTTTAACAGTGACACCAGAGATGATAATTTATGTAATCATTTACCTATCAATTAAAGTGTTTCAACATTAGGCATATGTCTAAATCGGAATTTAGCTGCATTGCCAAAGAGAATTCTTAGCTAACCCACCCCAATGTGTTGTGAGTAGGCTTTCCGGACAGTTTCAATCAAAAAGTAGAACATTATTTTCGAAATGTACGACATTTTCCCGGAAAGTAAAAAACTTCATTTATTAATATTATCTTACAAAACAGTAATTACATATATTTTGTAGATTAGCATTTTTTTGTTCTATTTATCGTCTTTTAGCAACTTCTTCGCTGCAAGTCAAGGCATAACTATATTTCACTTGTAACTAACTTTTAACTGTTTCAAATTTCAGTCCGTTCCCACCGTCAAACCATTGTTTTTTATACAATGAGAAGACTCGGTCAACATTACCATTCTATGTTGGAATAGTGAAAATTATGTGCACTAATTTATTGAAATTAACGAAATGATAAATTTTAAATAAAGTGGCCCGCTTTTTACTTTCTCCATACATATTATGGGGAAATATTGTGATCACGAAAAAAATCGTCATCGAGATTTCAACGGAAATACACGTTTTGAGGTCCCTAAAACACGTTTAGACTATTTTCGGAATGATGTCTGTGTGTGTGTATGGATGGATGTATGTGATTGTAGGCGCACTAACTCAAAAAGTACTTGCCATATTAATACCAAATTTCATATATAACACTTTAGCATGAGCACAAAGAACTGATTAGTTTTTGGAAAATAACGGTTAACCGGAAGACGAGGTTTATTCGCAACCCGATTCGGTTTTTGCGATATTTCTCCGTTAAAACATCATTATTGTATACATTGACCATTCCAAAAAATGTAGAAAATATAATTTCCTACATCTTAATTTTCCATAGCAGTTATTGTTAGGAATTATTTATAAATAATCGGTTTTTTCGGTTTCCGTCAAATATCTCCTTAAAAACGTCGTTATTGGTAATCTTCGCGAGGACCAAAGTTGTAGAGAATAATACTTCTTCCAGGTTTCGTTTGAAACAAATTTTCGTAGAACCATCCATTTCGGAGATATTTTGCTTATTCGTAAATTTCCAGTATACAGCGCCACCACAATGTAGCGGTGAATTCTGTAAACATATTCAAAATCTCTCTCCCTCTCCCCCTCCCCCCTCTCTCTCTCTTTCTCTCTCTCTCTCTCCCTTTCCCCCTTCCCCCCCCTCTCTCTCTCCCTCTCCCTCTCCCCCTCCCCCTCCCCCTCCCCTCCACCTCCACCTCCCCCTCCCTCTCCCTCTCCTTCTCTCTCTCTTTACCTCTCTGTCTCTCACGCTGAGAGAAACAATTACATTTCTGAAGGAAGTGTGCGCGCGCGTATCCAGAATGACATTCGAAAAAAAATCAAGAACGATAACACACAACGTAAGCATATATAACTTTAAACTATTTCCCATATAAAAGCATTGGACTTTCAAATGCGACTGTAATGAGAGTTATGACGGTAGCTTAAATTTCTCATGGTTTAACACTAGAACCGCCGACGTGCCATTTTTGGCACATTTCGTTTTTCAAATTCCTGCCACAGACAGATGGTTTGACCGGGAGGGTTGAGATTTTTTGACATAGTTTTGTCGACCTAAGCTTATTCGTAATTCCGCAATTTATAATTTTATCTCCAACCGCCGGCTGTGCCATTTCTGGCACATGAGGTAAAACGTCTACCCTAGCTGTTTTTCCATGGTTATTTGGGTGGTTGTAGTTAAGTTATCGTGTTCCAGAGTCCGCTGACTCTCATTGACTGTTTGTACGTAACACTTGTTGCGCCTGTGATAAAGCTTCCGTAAATTATAGCTTCTAAGCCCGACAAATACGGTCAAAAGTTTTGGATGGCCTTAGATAAAGACTCAAAGTACATGATAAACGCAATTCCTTAACTTGGGAAGGATGATCTGCGACCAGATGAGGAGCGTCTGTCAGACTATGTGGTTCTGAAGCTTGAAATCCTTTCCTGAACAAGGGAAGAAACATAACATGTGATAACTTTTTCACTTCTGTAGTCCTTGCTGAAAAACTCCGGAAAACGTCCACTAGCTTGGTTGGCACTTTAAACAAAGCTAGGAGAGAGGTGCCAGTTACTGTAAAGAATTCTAAAGAAACTTTGTACAGCACTGCAGCTCTGAAAAAGGATAAAATCACTCTGTGTACCAGGGCAAACCAAGAAAACATGTTCTAATTTTAAGTACAATTCACCCTAGTATGCAATTTGGAGATAATACTAAGTAAAAACCTGAACCTGTACTCTTTTTCAATGAAACGAAGTACGGAGTGGACGTAGTTGACCAAATGGCCCGAAAATGTACTGTAAAATCTAGTTCAAAGAGGTAGCCTGTTCATACATTTTATAACATTTTGGACTTGGCAGGAATCAATTCACGGATCTTGTATAGCAAATGCACTTCAATCAAAATTTCACGAAGGGACTACCTTTTGAAACTTGGAGAGGAGCTTGCCGAGGCTTATAAATTGCCAAGACCGGCGAATGTCCCACTTCGTGTTGATTCACCTGAACCAGGTGGCACTAGACGTCGTTGCCAGGTTCGAAAGAACTGTGGTACAGATGGAAAGAGCCAGTATAAGTGTTCTCTATGTAATAAGCCAGTATGCAAGAAATGCGTAGCAAAGATTACACATGTATGTACTATGTGCGAGGAGGCAACGTAGAGGTACTTACAATTCCCCACTGTTGTTTGTCATTATAAGCAATTCCAGACATTTCTTTGTATCTTGAAACTGAATTTTATTTTACCAATGTGACAAAAATTTCTTATACTTACCTGTAAGAATGGTATTTGATGTGTAAACCATAACAAAAGAGTTTTATTAGCAGATAACAAATGTAAAACTGAAAACTGATACTTATCGGAATTGATTTAAACTATTGGTATTGACTGTACTTGCCAAGAAATGGTAATAAAACAGTACAATGTGTTTAAAAATGAGTAATAAGTCTTCGCCATACCTTTGACATCACTGAAAACGATAAAATATAACGCAATAACATCATTTTCCCTGATGTGACATTTTTGGCACAGTCGGCGGTTCCAGGGGGTGCGCCAAGTCCGGCGGTTCTAGTGTTAAAATCTGAGGAATAAAATCACGTTTTTCCTGAATTTTAGATTTACATTTTACGCTAATTTGACACGGATTCCAACTCTACATTTAAAAAAGTTAACGTGGTTCTTTCAAGCTTAAAACAGTCCAAATTCTGACATCGTACCATGCTTTTAAGTAATTTTAAAATTCAAATGATAAATATGCTACACTAATACCCGTTTTTATCAAATAGAAGAAATAAACGCTTCTGGAATTCAACTCCTGATTTTGTTACAGACGATGGCATATCTAAAATGTGAAAGATAACAATACGCATGATGAAAAAATAGTCTAATTCGCGCATGCTCTTGAGCTATTCGCGTTACAAACATTTAGACTGTAAATGTGTTTTATATAGTTATACATTTTCATCTTGACTGCCACTGTACTTTTATTTACGATAAAGCTCTGGTAACGAAGAATCATTCGAAAATGCGAAATTGCACAGATAAAGTCATTTTATATTTTGGAGAAGTTTTTTCCATATTCACAAACCGAATTCAGATATAAAATTTGTGAGAGTCATTTCGTGCGAATGACGTAAAGAATCTTTAAGGCTAGTCGTCCATTGGATGCGTGTTCGTCCGAACTCAATTCGTCAGAAGACGTGCGAACCATTTCGCACAATTTCGGACGATGAGGGAGTGTCCACTGCCTGCAGTTTACGCGCGAATGGCATTTTCATTTACCAAGGTGGAACGTTCTGAACTATTATTTTTAGAAAATTCTCGTTAGACGTATGACGGCCAAACGAAGAACAATTTGGACGAATGATATTTTATTAAAAATAATTTCACTACGGGAATTTCATCACTTATTTAAAGTTCTAAAAGATGATGAAGCGAAGCGGAGAACAATTTGCACGAATGATATTTTATTAAAAAGAAATTCACTATGATAATTTCATCACTTATTTAAGGATCGAAAAGATAATGCAGCGAAGTTTTTTGTTATTTTCGTATGAATCAAGAAACATTTCAATAATAACATAAACAAACTGATGTTGCCAATACATGACTTTCTCCATATTTGCGGTATAGATATTTAAATTATTATGAATAGCATTATACGGCAAATTTATTATTTCGTACCTTAAAAGAACACAGTCGTCCTTATTGCAGTAAATTATATTTTGAATATGTTTACAGAATTCACCGCTACATGGTGGCGGCGCTGTATACTGGAAATTACGAAAAAGTTTAATATCTCCGAAATGGATGGTTCTACGAAAATTTGTTTCAAACAGAACTTGGAAGAAATATTATTCTCCACAACTTTGGTCCTCACGAAGATTACCAATAACGACGTTTTTAAGGAGATATTTGACGGACACCGAAAAATAATTTTTTATAAATAATTCCTAAACAACAACAGCTATAGAAAATTGTTTCAAATGAAAGTTGTAGAAAATTAGACTCTCTATAACGTTTGTATAGAATTGTACATACAATAATGATGTTCTAACGGAGAAATATCGCAAAAACCGAATCGGGTTTCGAATAAACCTCGGCTTCCGGTTAACGGGTATTGTCCAAAAACTAATCAGTTCTTTGTGCTCATGCTAAAGTGTTATATATGAAGTTTGGTAACGATATGACACGTACTTTTTGAGTTAGAGCGCCCACAATCACACACACACACATCATTCCGAAAATAGCCTAAACGTGTTCTAGGGACCTCAAAACGTGTATTTCCGTTGAAATATCGAAGTCGATTTTTATCGTGATCAAAATACTTTCCCATTACTACGTATGGAGAAAGTAAAAACCAAAGTTCCGGCTGGTTTCTAGGAGGAGACTATCAACAGGTTCAAAATCGCGCGAATACCAGCGAAAATCCCAACGGAATGGGATCGTTCGCACTTCGCAACTATTCGTCCGAAAACGCATGAATGAAATGGCGTCTAGTGGACGACCTTCAATGTATTTCAATTAGATGGGACTGTTCGCGCCTTTACGCACGTTTTCTGACGAATTGAGTTCGGACGAACACGCATCCAATGGACGACTAGCCTAGTTTTATCCAATGCAACGAAAATCTCGCACGTAAAACTTATAATCGTCCGATTCGAACGAGGAAAGAGAAATCCTCGCCAAACTTCAGAAAATGATCAAGGGCCGCCCTCGGAGACGAAAGGTTGGCAAAGGCTCTTTTCGCCGCACACCAACCAGCGCTCCAATACCCGGCCCCTTTCCTGCACCATTCGCGTCAATCTCTCCTCGCAACAATAACATGGACACAGACGGAGACTCAAGAGGGAAGCCCCACCTTGATGGCCCGAATCTCCCGAAACAGGACTTCCTCATCAATCCTCCCTCCGCCGAATCCCTAGAGAGGCGGGTCGGATCGCTCTGGCTTCGGGCCAATACGTCCCGGTTTCAATCCCCGCGAGGGACGAGCAGATCCCGCAGCATCAATCCACGGCCCTCGTGGAACACTCCGACGTCCGACAGAGTCCAACTTCACATTAATCACCCTCCCCGCGCACACACTCACCTGACCGCCGCCTTCCTCATCTCTGCCTCTACTTACCACTACTGCGCTCGCCCACTCTCGCATATTCCCCGCCACGGCGCCATCGACTCGCATAACGACCGGGGACTTCCTGACCGCGTGCTGCGTCGAAAACTACCTGTGGCACTCCACCGCCGCCCACTTTTCTCCCCTCCACCGCGGACCCGCTTCTTTCGGACCCTCCCCTCTACCCGCCTCCATAATCTCCCTCCTCCACACGCCTTACAGCCGCCTCCACCCACCGCCAGCCTCTTTTCCTCCGCCTCTCCTTCCCGGACCCAGCTGCCCGTAATGGCGGGCCGGCGCTGTTGCCCTGGCAACGAGCGGCGCGTCAGGAAGGCGCCGGACACTTTTTCGGAGGTCTTTGCGCTATCCAATTCCTCCATGTTTTCACGATACATGTTCTCCCTCCTCCCTCATTCCTCCTCCCTCTTTCCGCCTCCCTCCCACCGGCTCCTTTGCTCTCCTTATCCTTTCACTCTCTCCCAAGAATAACCTCCTGCAATGGAGTCCTCTCTCTCTCGCTCTCTATCCATCTCTCCTGCGAACCAAAATCACTTACAGCTCTCCCAATAATTCGATAAAAGCCTTACCTCCTCCGCTCTCACCTCGAATTCATCGAAAACAGGAACCGCTCGCACCTCCCGGCGAAAGGTTGGAGAGGTGAGTCTGATGCACAAGTCGATATCTTGTATTTTTATACGTTTCGAGATCTTTCCGTCCCGATCTCTTTACTTAGGACTCGAGGTATTATCGGAATCGATAAAGCAGAAGTGATAATCGATTAGTTCAAACTCCGACGCAAATTATACTTCCTCAATACGTATGTTTTTAATTGCACAATTTGTAAATACAAATTAAAATGCTCCTCGAAAATAGATCAAAAGTATTTTTTCTGATTCATTTTTTCATTTGTTTTATTTCATTGCCAATTGGCTCATGGAATCGACGCTATTTAAAAAAATAATGCGCTTTTTTAAAAGCGCAGATTATTCATTTTCCCGCATAATACTGCTGCTTGAGAAACAGAATGGACAATTTAAAAAGTAGAAGTAGAATCCAAAGAGATCCTTACGGAAAAGGATTGCACTTAAAGAGGATTTAACATGCGTATAATAAGCTAATCATAAGCTAATCATAAGCTAATCATAAGAAATAGTTCCACAGTAAAGTGCCCTTCAAGAGTTTTGCCATAATTTTTAACAATTATTATTCTTCTACATTCCACATGGTAGCAGAAATAACGCAACTTTCTCGTGAAAGCTCATAAAAAGACGCCCACAAAAGAATTTATCGTCTCAAGGTAATGCTTGGAATGTAGAAAACGCGCATATTTATCCAGAATCGATCAATCTCGTCTGACGAGAAGGAATCTCGGTGCGCCGCCTAATGTCCCTGAGAAAACCTCATTCATCTTCCTCGCCTCATTTCTGCTCAGGTAGCTTGGCATCATCCGTCATTTCAACGGACAACCTAAGTTTCATAAACATATCTAGAGGGATCCAAGATGGAACCGCGGCACTTAATGCAGAGAAGACCGTTGAACTCGACGTTATCAGTCAAAACTAATAATCCGCAGCAAGCGAAAGACTAGGAAGAAAGATCTTGATGAATTCAAAACATATTAGTTGAGTATGAGTTCGATAATAAACACCAATCTTAGCAGAGCATTTTTTTGCATTCTCAATCGTTTAAAAATGTTGCCTCATTACAAAACATTATTGTTTCGCAATTTTACGGACTTTCATATACTATAAAATTCAGTTTTAATTATTGGAGTTTAATGTAAGAGAGTTTTTATTATATTAATTGTAATTAACAAAATAGTCTCTGAGGAAACCATTTTTTATTTCGTCACGTAAGACAGCAAATATCTTCTATAGCAGTGCTGCCCAAAGTACGGCCCACCATCAGGTTAACAATTAAGTTAAAATGGAATATTATTAATATATATAATAAACAATATATTTTGTTTGTTTAAAAGGAAACTCCTTAGCCGTAAAGTTTGAATATTCAGGGACAAAACACATCCTTCGTTTGTTTTCCGTTTTTTTTTCCTTGTGTCTTGTCCCTGAATATTCCAACTTTACGGCTAAGGAGTTTCCTTTTAAACGTCCATATCGCCGTAGCCTCGTAACCCCTTCTTAATTAATATATTTTGTCTTTATCTCTTTATTCTCATAATATATAAATGCATTTAAAACAAATCAAGTAATATTGACACTCAATCTAACCCTTTAGTTTCCTAATATTATTCTTCGACTCCACTGTCGACCAGGCGTGGCACGCGAAGAGAGCGGAAGTGTTCTATGTGGCCCGCGATGAGTACAGAAATGGGCTATGTGGCCCTCGAGCCGAAAGTTTGAGCGCCACTGTTCTATCGCATTAACAGATTTCAGGTACAACCGACCGCTTCTAAACCATCCATGTTACAACTCCCGAATACTGTGAATTCACACATTGATTATCAAACAACCAAGCGAGTCCATCGATCGAAGAGGCAAATACGCCATCCTTTCACAAAAAAATCTGATGTGGCCAACATATGACTTTCTCCATATTTGGGGTATAGATATTAAAATTATTATGAGTAGCATTATAAGGCAAAATTATTATTTCGTATCGTAAAAGAAGACACGTCGTTGCCGTAAATTACGTATATTTTGAATGTTTACAGAATTCACCGCTACATGGTGTTGGCGCTGTAGGCTGGTATTAAGAAAAAGCGAAATATATCCGAAATGGATGGTTCTACGAAAATTTGTTTCAAACAAACCTTGGAAGAAATATTATTCTCTACAACTTTGGTCCTCACGAAGATTACCAATAACGATGTTTTTAAGATATTTGACGGAAACCGAAAAGCCGGTTATTTATAAATAATCCCTAAACAATAACTGCTATGGAAAGTTGTTTCAAATGAAAGTTGTAAGAAATTACATTCTCTATAACCTTTGTTTAGAATTGTATATACAATAATGATGTTTTAACAAAGAAATATCGCAAAAACCGAATCGGGTTTCGAATAAACCGCGACTTGCGGTTATCCGTTATTGTCCAAAAACTAATCAGTTCTTTGTGCTCATGTTAAAGTGTTATATATGAAGTTTGGTAACGATATGGTATGTACTTTTTGAGTTAGAGCGCCCACAATCACATACACACACACACACAGACATCATTCCGAAAATAGTCTAAACGTGTTCTAGGGACCTCAAAACATGTATTTCCGTTGAAATCTCGAAGTCGATTTTTTTCATGAATACAATACTTTCCCATTACTACGTATGGAGAAAGTAAAAAGAGACAAGGAACATCATATTTCCAAAATTCCAGCAAAAAATAACTAAGACGCTGTAGGCTCAATCGACTTCCCATAAGTTATTCCTAACATGCAAGCATCCGAACATGGTGCTGCACATTATCACAAAACCCCTACTATCTCTCTTCCGAGAACGTTATCACTCACCCCTTCCTACCCCTCATAATCCATCGTGGGTGCATCTCCCTCTCCCATGGCAGAAGCGCCTTCGAGCAACCGAAAAGGGCATTTGCTTCTCTGCCCTTTGTCCGCGCGCCTTCGATTTCCATTTAAGACTCCCTTTCTACCCTTTCCTCTCTCAACCCTCCCTCTCTCTACACACACACACACACACATGTATATAATATATCCCACTCCATTCCTCTCCCAAGCCCATTCAAAGACCAAAGGATCCTAGTCGGTCTCCTACTTCCTCAAACCCAATCTTCCGGTGAACAAGAGAAAAATGGAGGAAGAGAAAAAGATATGAGGAGACAGAAAGAGGAAAAAAGTGAACATTCCCTCTCCCCGCTCCCGCGCATCCAAATTACGAATTCCGTATGTCATCAATCCACGCACGTCATCCGGCTGAGTACCCGCGAAGTGGCGCCTCCTAACAGCCCCCCTCTCTCCTCCCCCGCCACTGCCCCCCCCTCTCTCCTCCCCCGCCACTGCCCCCCCCCTCTCTCCTCCCCCGCCACTGCCCCCCCCTCTCTCCTCCCCCGCCACTGCCCCCCCCTCTCTCCTCCCCCGCCACTGCCCCCCCCTCTCTCCTCCCCCGCCACTGCCCCCCCCCTCTCTCCTCCCCCGCCACTGCCCCCCCTCTCTCCTCCCCCGCCACTGCCCCCCCCTCTCTCCTCCCCCGCCACTGCCCCCCCCTCTCTCCTCCCCCGCCACTGCCCCCCCCTCTCTCCTCCCCCGCCACTGCCCCCCCCCCTCTCTCCTCCCCCGCCACTGCCCCCCCCCCTCTCTCCTCCCCCGCCACTGCCCCCCCCTCTCTCCTCCCCCGCCACTGCCCCCCCCTCTCTCCTCCCCCGCCACTGCCCCCCATAAACTCTCCCAAAAACTCACCTTTTGCCGCAGTTTAATCCGTTTTTCGGATAAAAGAAAGTAAAAAAATCGCAAACTCCAACCCTAAAGCGAGCGTTCCGTAAGTCGACGAACCAACAAGCAAGACCACCACGGGCTCCTTTCATCGACTTCCACCACCCTTCCTTCCCACGTTTCACCTTAAGTTACCTACGAAGCATCTCCACCACCCGCCATCCTTTCACAGGCACCGCTTCCAAAAGATACCTTTTCCTCGCCGTCGACAGTAAATAGAGAGGCGAGGAAGTTCCGAGCGATGGCACGTGCCGCTTCGGAGATGAAACGCGAGTGGCGTGCGAGGAAAGGGATTCGAAATCTCTTCCTCCAAGAGATCCCGTGGAAAAGGATACGGCATCCGACCCAACCCACCCTCCGTCGAAGCCCTCCTCCCCTTGACGCCTCTCCCGCTCTCTCGGGGGTCTTATCCCTTTGGCACCGCTACACACGGCCTCTCTCTCCTTCCCTCCGGCTAAGGGAGTTCAAAGGAGCAAGCAGCCTTTCTCGTGGAACGCGGTCAACAGGTACAAAGAGAGAGATTCAGCCTCCTCCCTCTCACCTCCTCTACTTTTCTTTCCCTCGGACGGAGTTAACTGAGGGGCCATTGACGGTCGAGGAGGAGCAGGCGGTGGAATATAGAGAGAGAGAAATAAGAGGGAAGGAGAGAGGGGAAGAGAAGTTGAAGAAAGAGAGAGGGGGGTGATTATAGGAGGTGGAGAGAGATTGGAGAAAGAGGGGGAGGGAGAGAGAGAGAGAAGGGATGAAAGGAGAATTGAGGAAGGAGGCATTAAAGAGTTTTTGCGAATTGGAGTTGAAAGAAAGTGAGCAGGTGAAAGTCTCGAGTGAAGAAAAAGGGATATCTCTCTCCATTAGTTTCCATTCGTTTCTTCCTTTAACTCTCCTTCGGGAAGACGGATCAAGACGCTGCATGCAAAGGGAGGACAGACAAAAAGTCTAACACGGCGAGTAGATTTTCAAATCTTTTTTATTTGAAACCACTATACATATCCATCTTTATCTAAATAAAATTCTTGGTAAAAAAATTGCAAACGTTGAAAATATTTCCTTTCACTATCTCTCTGATTAGGAAAATTAATTTTGAAATTCTTACATAGCGTTTATTAATTCATACCAATGCAAAATTCGTTTTACCTACTCACAGATTGATTTAACATTTTTTTTATTTTCGCGGCACTAAATTCCATTAATTACATTTAAAATTTATGGAGGAGTAGGTTTTAATTTAAAATGCATACGAAATGCGTAGCATTTAATTATATTGACAAACACTGGTGGAAATTCCTTAACAATACAGCCAACCTTTTCGCATCGACTAAGAAACGAACAAATAAGGAAAGAGTTGCCGAAGCGGGTTTTTACTTTCTCCATACGTAGTAATGGGAAAGTATTGTATTCGTGAAAAAAATCGACTTCGAGATTTCAACGGAATTATATGTTTTGAGGTCCATAGAACACGTTTAGACTATTTTCGGAATGATGTCTGCGTGTGTGTGTGTGTATGTTATTGTGGGCGCTCTAACTCAAAAAGTACGTACCATATCGTTACCAAACTTCAAATATAACACTCTAACATGAGCACAAAGAACTGGTTAGTTTTTGGACAATAACGGATAACCGGAAGTCGAGGTTTATTCGAAACCCGATTCGGTTTTTGCGATATTTCTTCGTTAAAACATCATTATTGTATATACAATTCTATACAAAGGTTATAGAGAATGTAATTTCCTACAGTTTTCATTTGAAACAATTTTCTATAGGAGTTATTTATAAATAACCGGTTTTTCGGTTTCCGTTAAATATCTCCTTAACAACATCGTTATTGGTAATCTTCGTAAGGACCAAAGTTGTAGAGAATATTTCTTCCAAGTTTTGTTTGAAACTAATTTTCGTAGAACCATCCATTTCGGATATATTTCGCTTTTTCTTAATACCAGCCTACAGCGCCAACACCATGTAGCGGTGAATTCTGTAAACATTCAAAATATACGTAATTTACGGCAACGACGTGTCTTCTTTTACGATACGAAATAATAATTTTGCCTTATAATGCTACTCATAATAATTTTAATATCTATACCCCAAATATGGAGAAAGTCATGTGTTGGCCACATCAGATTTTTTTATTGTTGTTGCAGGTAGCGCTAAAGAGCTTCGTTATGAAGCAGTGTGCCGAGTGTCACGTTGATACACGCAAGCGTTTTTTTTCAGGAGCGTTTTTGTGCGTTAGTGTTAGTGGCGTTCGGCGATTTTTGCGAGAAGAGAAATGGCAGACTTGAAGGGGCAGCACTGGTTTCTGGGTCGTAGCCATAAATCCAGCTTTCATCACCAGTGATGACCTTGGAAAGGAAGTTTCGGTCGTTTCTGACCTGTTCCTGGAGGTCCCTGCACACAGTGAGCCGGTGTTGCCTCTGGTCCTGGGTCAGCAAGCGGGGCACGAATTTGGCAGCGATCCGCCTCATGTTGAGTTCCTACGCGAGAATGCGTTGGCATGTACCGAACGATAGGCCAACGATGCTGCAGATGTCGTTAATCGTCCGCTGACGGTCCTCGTGGATGGCCCGACGCACTTTTTCAACATTTTCGTCGGTTCTGCTGGTTGAGGGCCGACAAGAACGTTCGGAATCCTCAACCCACGTTTTCCCACGTTTGAACAGCGAGAACCACTCGAAAATCTGGGTTCTGCCACGGCGTCATCACCAAATGCTTGTTTAAGCATTTCGTGGGTCTCCGACGCGGTTTTGTGGAGTTGAAGCAAAACTTGATGCACACGCACTGCTCCTTCAAGTCTGCAATTTCTCTTCTCGCAAAAATCGCAGATCACCACTAACACTAATGCACAAAAACACTCGTGAAAAAAAACGCTTGCGTGTATCAACGTGACACTCGGCACACTGCTTCATAACGAAGCTGTTTAGCGCTACCTAGCCGCCCAAGACCGTACTACGTCCGGTTAGCGCTCCACGCGGCCAGTATGGGAACTTTTGGATCGCACTTCGTATATATAGAAGGACCTACGCAAGGAAGCGTTCACAAAGAAAAAGAATACCGAATCGATTGGCGAAAAAACGAAACCAATCTATGTACTACTTTCGTTTAGGAGAGTTTAGCGAGTCAGACAGACGGATAAACAGAACACTTAAGTGGATTATTTTGAAAACCCGCTAAAATGTATTACGTAAACGAAGTTTCCCAAAATCTTTAAATTAAAATGCTTATGTAGTTATTTTAACTAACTCATTCACACGAATTAACGGCCTTTAACGGCGAGTATATGGACGATTAGAAAGATGAACAAATACGACTGCGAACTCGTCAGGAATGGGATTGTGACCCTTCCGCCAAGGCCGGCATCCGAAATCGAGGAGCCAAACATGGAAGAAAATATGACAAACTAGGCGGCGAATGAATATTCCCGTTTGTCGAAATTTAAGGCTTTTGAAGAAGAAAAAAGTTTGATAGAGAACTGAAAAAAGGGGTGCTCACGTAACAAAGAGCGTGTGACCCACTTACGAAATTCTCGCGAAGCGATTCCACGTGTGTGCAGTATGGAAATACTTGTACGAGGAAGTATGGAAAAAGAGGAGTACGTGTTAGAGGAGGGAGAGAGGGAGAGAGAGAGAGGAGATAGCTTTGATGTAGTTCAAAGCGAGTGGAGATGATGCTATTGCAGGTCCTCTTCTAAGGGAATGAGATAACAATCTCATCGAATCAAATATGTTCCCCGACTCTATATTTTTGTCTCCCGTAAATTTCCGTCGCCAGCGTAGTCTTATGATGTGATGTAACCAAGTACGTCGGATCTGAAATCTCGGCCATGAAAACAACATCGAAAAATCGAGACGAATGTCGCATAAAATCTAAGAAATGTGTCCGAGGGTTTCACGCTTAGCAAAAAATCTCAATGATTAAAGAGAATAAAATAATTATTTTCATAGAATATAGAATTTCAGTTTTTATTTTTGCGAATTAAAATTTTTTTCTTATTCGTTTATGGGAAATGAGGAAACAGGTGAAAAAATCTTTCATGACCGGGAATCAAACCCGGTCTTCCATTTGCCGGACGGATATTCTACCACTGAACTACCGTGGCAGACTAATTCTCCTGTTTCAGAACGGGAATATTTTCTTAGGTTGGGACCAAGCTAGCTATGCTAGTATCAATCAGCCCCAACAGATGTCCTCAAGGAGATACATCAAAGAAAACCCCTACCCTCTCAAAGGTGACAATGCCATGGATGATGGAAAGGATGATCCGAAGATCGTTTATGGTAAAAGGATACATCGTCATTTACATTTAAATAGTAACATAATTGACAGAGTAAATAAAATAATATGATCCTTTCCAGGGTTTTAAAAATTTATCTGTATGCGTGTGGGTGTGTATGGCACCATCGTTAGATGATAATGCTAGTAATAACCTTCATGCCAAAAGACTCAATTTGGAAAATTGTTTCAAGGGAAATTAAGTTTTTTTAAACACACGAGTTTTTTTTAGAATTTTTGAAAATAGTTAAAAATATTTTCAATTGCCAAAATCAAGGTTGTGGAGGATATTTCAAAGTGTAGATGGTGGTATAATCTGTTTACGAACAGCGAACTAATGATGCTTATATTAAGGTAGAGACGCCCTCCTTACAAAAACAGGAATATGATAATCTCTAGCCGGGGAAATCCCCGGTGCCCGGGCCTCTGAGGGACTCGGTATTAGAATCTGTCATAAGGTTTTCCTATAGCAATACGCGGTTGCAACCAATACCAACGGGTGGCGTTTTCTTCATTTCCCATTTCCATTTCTCCGATTTGGGTTTTCCCAACCCAACCCACTGCTTTTCTATCACCCCTTAGCTCCCTGAAACTCCTCCCCACTACTCTCTATTTTTCTCTCCTTCGGGAAATTCCGTCTTTGGGCCCGGAGTCCGGACCCACAAGCACTCGGAGTGTCGTCGTACGGTCAGTTCTAAAGAAAAATATTGTTTACTCCCAATTTTTTAGAGATAGAAACTAAATTTTATGCGTTGAATCGTACAATTACGAAATCGCGACCATTCAATAACAAACTTAATGTTACTCTATTATAATATACAACGAAATTTATACGTAAATATTATGAAGGAAAAAGTTGCGATGTTGGTAAAAAAAATCAGGAGGAATCTAGAAAAAAGCCTAGAACGCAAACACAGAACAATTATGATGGGAAACTCTCCTTCGGAGGATGGATTATGGGTATGGCCCATGGAAATGTAAATTTTGTGAGAATTTATTAGTTAAAGTACTATAGGGACATCTGGCGATCGGTATTCATTCATACTAAGATCTACACTCACGTAATTCGTACCTTTAGACTCTGTTGCAGTACAAGATACGCAGCTACTTAAAAATGTCACGGGAGACCTCATAATGCATAGTGGAGGAAATTCCGATTCAAATATGGTCGTATGTTATGACAAGTTCCGATTATTGTTACGCGTTGCTCTTTTGGTACTAAAATACATTTTAGGTGTTAATTTGGAAAATCAAATTTAAAAACCATGACGTAATTTCGCAAAGAATTTAGTGATGAAAAACCAACACTTATCGACGGCAATTAAATATCGTCGAATATTTTATCTGGACAAATTCGCTGTTTATCGAAATTAATCGAATAATATCAAGTGTAATTATGATGTGATACATATAGTACTAATACATATTTTACATTTAATTTTGATAAAAAGTTTTAATTGGATGGAATTTGACAAATTCTGTTTATAATACTGCGAGCCAATACCGTAGAGAAGGGGGGAGGGGGAGTCGGCTGTCCTGGGCCTGCCGAGGGGCCACGTTCCCTTCTTGAACTTAAGACAGAGAAAAGGGACCCGGAAATGGTATTTGCTCCAGGGCCCGCGCTGGCTCTCGGCGGCCCTACAGCGTCCCATTCTTACTTATTCAACCTTCGTCATGTTATGCGGATAGTTGGAATAGCAGTAACTAATTCATTAGAGAATTATAGATCTCCTCCAATGTCTAAAAGCTAATTTAAAAAGTAATTAAGAAAAATATTTTTAAATAAGTATTAATATTAAGTATCTTCAACGGGAGAAAAAAGATTATTTCATATTTACAGAAGAATTTCTTCAAATCACACTTGTTCACGGTTTGTGTAAGGTAGGTAACTCCAGGTAATTTGCCGATTTGTTTTATTTGAATTGATATTATACGTGAATACGATAATGTAATTTTTAAAAGCCGAAATTGTTCCGAAACCCCAATTTTGGGTCCTAAAATGTAACCAGCGCCTAAACATCCCGCATGAGGTCGGAAGGGTACTCTGTGGTACCTTATATACAAATTTCCAATTTTTCCCATAAAGCGGAAACCGTGATGAAGAGGCATGATTCAAGTTTTGTACTATCTCAATGCTTTCACAAAAGTTTCTAATTAACGAACTAAATGAAGGTTATCGTAAGTTTAGATAATAACAATTTCGAATTTTTTTTCCGCGGCCCTGATTGAATGATGTGCCTCGATTATGCCATTTAAATCTCTTATTTTAATAATATAATACAAAATTGGCGTATTGTTTTGCCTTATTTGCCTTGCCTTAAATACGCCTCACATATAAAATGAGAAAATGTATGCGTCCATATAATAAAATTAAACAATAGATATTTTTCCACGCGAATGTCTCAAAAAACGTGCCTCCTGCCGGTTCCTGACGTTTCACCCAAAGACACTTCGCCCATGAGACGTTTCACCCGCAGATGTTTCTCCCACGGGACGTTTCACCCATGCCATTTCACCCATAGTTTTTTCGCCCACAAGTCACTTCACCCACATAAAGTTTCATCCAAAGAACTTTCACCCACAGGTGTCTCACCCATGATTCAGAAAAGGCATGAAACGTATTAAAAATTTAAATACATATAATATAGGAGAAATAAGTATTAAATAATAACTTTTATTTTTTATTTTATGCATTCCATCCCTCTTTTTTCCATTTGCTGAGGAAAATTATAAAAGAGCGAGCAGATAATGAAAAAATGATGGTTGAAGTAAAATTTGGAAGAATGGTAAGAGAATCAAGTAGGATGAAGCATAAAAAAGTTACGGAGAAGTTACAGTCAATTACACTAGAGTATGAAGAATACAAGCAGTGTAATCGCATAACTGATTATCTTCGTGTTTGTGAATTCAATTTCAATATTTAAATGCATATTGAAATATTTTATTTAAATTACATATCTTAAAACCTTTAAAAAAACGTATTAAACCAAATGATTTGTTGTAATTTTAATTTAAAAATTAAGTAAGGTTAAATATTATTTGGATTAAATTAGATTTGGATTCATGCATAAAATAAAAAATAAGTTATTATTTAATACTTATCTCTCTCATATTATATTTATTTAAATTTTTAATACGTTTCATGCGTTTTCAGAATCATGGGTGAGACACCTGTGGGTGAAAGTTCTTTGGATGAAACTTTATGTGGGTGAAGTGACTTGTGGGCGAAAAAACTATGGGTGAAATGGCATGGGTGAAACGTCTGTGGGCGAAACGTCCCGTGGGTGAAGTGTCTGTGGGTGAAATGTCTCGTGGGTGAAGTGCTTTGGGGGAAACGTCCGGATACCCTCCTGCCAATATACGACAAGAAATGCTTATTTTATTCTATTCTACAAATAATGAAGAGTAATTGTTTTCCAGATTGAAAGTGGCCTAGGAAATTCCCAGGAATATACGCAAGCCACTTTCTAGAATCGTTTGAAAATGATAAAATCGGCCAAAGAACACGGGAATTGGACGTTCATATTTTTAATAGAATTAAATATCTTTTTCTCGCTGAAAAATAATTAAATCCAATCTGAAATAGCGCGACCGATACTCAACTCCGCCGAATCGCGGGTTAATTCCCGTTAACGTCGATACGCGTCGCGTATAACGAACACGCGTAAATATTAGGATACCTTTATATTAATTAGACGGCGAATTTTGATCCAAAGAACCAAAAGAGGTGGCCACAAACATTTCGTACATTTTATTTATTTTGACAAAAATAAACACATGTATTATCAATTGTTAGTACTTTTTTCACTAACTTCACATCAATTAATAATATTATCGGTCTATAGTTATGGATCCAATCGTTCTATTTTCATAAATACAAGTTATTAAGCGGAGCATCTCTCCTGGAATTATGTAATTAAGAGGATTGATAGGATATTAACATGAAAAGGTTTGCGGCTCTCATGGCGGATAGCTGTGAACGATCGTAACACAATAGGCACATTTCTAAGTGCATCTGAGAGTCGCATGTCAAGTCGAGAGTATAGAGCATCCGAAGCGGCAGTGTGAACTTGTCGAATCGCTTGGAAACTCTTCTTGTAATGCATAAGAAGAAACGTTAGGATAATTATCGATTTCATCTGAAATCTTTCTTCATTCCGCCACACCAACTTAGCTGCTGAAAACGAGAGTAAAGATGACCCTCGCCTTCTCAAGCGTCGAACTTTTAACGGAAAAATATGCTGAAAAGTCGAGGTCACCTTGCGGAAAATCTATCCGTCGAGAAAAAGAAAAAGCACTAAAGGATTAGAAGCGGTCCGGTGCGATAAAAGAAATTTCCTTCAAAGCCGTGGAGTTTCAGAGGGAGAGGAAAAGAGGGAGAGGAAAATAGGTAGAGAGGAGAGGAAAGAGGGAGGGGGTAAAAAAAGTTCCGCGCAACATTAAACAAACAAAGTTATTTCTTGAGGAGTGAAAGGAAAGCCATAGCACGGGAAAAGGATTCAAACGCGAGCCGACGGCCGTATCGGAGATCGCTACGTCATCGCTTTCCCAGCCACCCACGCCGCCACACGGCGCAGATAGGAAGGGAGGGTAGAGAGAGAGGAGAGACCTCTCGGCTGCGACGCAGAATAACACCTCCTGCCGTTCCATGCTCTCCGCTTACTTCCTCTATCCCGCCGCCATCTCACCTTTCCTCATTCCAATTTCGGCTTCGCCTCACCTCGTTCGCTCGCACAGGTAGAGACAGGTGGAATGCGCATGCGCATTTCTCCTTCCCGTTTCGCGCCTTATTCAGTTTACGTGCGGAATTTCGTACGGACGCGAACGCTCCTCCTTTGAGTTTCGATTCGACAAAATCCTGGAAAATTTTTTCGCTCGTTAGATCTTTGGCGGACGGCTTTTCCTACGCGGTGGATCGCATTTAGAGCTGCGATTGCTTCGAAGGGCCGCATCCTAAGTTCCGAATACTTCTTCGGTGGGCTGAATGAGAGTTGAATTCCGAAATTATCTAGCCTAGCTGTACGCGCGAAATGTTTACGCGGAGTATTTTCAATTAATTTATTAATAATAATGTCAATCAATTAATGGTGCAAATGGCATCTCCATAGAAAACTACTCTATTAAAGACGTCTTTTACTATATTCTTGCATTATTGAAACATCTTCCTCCTCCCTGTCCCGCTTTCCCCTCCCCCTCTTTGTCTCTCTCCTTTCCCCTCTCTCCCTTCCAGCTAACTCTTTTCCCTTCTATCCTCCTCCCCTCTCTCCTTTCTCCCTTCCTCCCTTCTCCCTTCCTCCCCCTCTCTCCTTTTCCCATTACCCTCTCTTCATTTAAACGGCTTATAAAACAAGTTAATTTTACGATAGTAAGCTATATACAGTTTTACAGCAATAGGACGTCGAGCACGACAATGTCCGTCGTCAATGTATTTAGCGTTAAAATGGCAAATTTAGTGCAAATTACGTGCATTAAACTTAAAATACGGGCGATTTCGAATCGCAAGCGAAAAAAGACGATAAGAATAAGAACCCTTGATCATTTTAGTTTAAAACGATCCAGGTCCGAAATACGTATGCCAATATCTCCAATTTATATGAGTAAATGAATGAAAACCTGCAGGCCGAAAAGTCGAGTTTTAAGTGTTATGTTTTGGAAAATAAAAATGATTCCTAAGATTCGAACTCTGCTTCTGCAAGATGTTTCGACCATAGCCGTCACGTGACCTCGGATAGTGAGATGGCGGCGACAGAATGTACCTTATCTTTTTCACCTTGCCACCGGACTAAATGTCTATTTGCATTGTAAACTATAAATAAATCTATACTCAGCACTCTATATTCCGTATGAATTTGTTGATTGGGTTTCTTTATTCGAGAAGGAATTTTCTTTAAATGCCTCAGACGGTGAATTTTTCCACACCCGTGTCTTAAGGTGGCGCGAACTATCTCCAACCCTCCAATCCCCACTTCTTCAGCATACAGTCCAGGTTAAAGTATTCTCTGCCCTCTTTTTGTGAAAATATAGAGAGATATACATATATAGATACAAAATTATTGTTCAGGGACAGGGTCCCAACGAACATGACATGAGGTACAGTCACGGCTAGTATACAGGTCTGGTCACTCCCTATGCTATCGCATTGGGAAAAGTGGCACGGTTTTGACGCTGAAATTAGTTCGTACTGAGCGGCGCTATAGTCGGTTCACCAGCTAAAGTCTCTTGGCCTACTTAGAGCAAGTAGCCAATCACGAACGTTTCCCCTTCCCTCGCCCCTCTTAACTTTCGTGCGGGAGAGCAGATAACGGTGCGCGATGCCAGCTCTTGCGGATTTTCGCCTTCAGCTGATATACTACGCAATTTCTAATTGCAACGCATCCCGATGTGATCTCTTCGAGAGCAGGAGTGAGACTGGGTTCCTCCCCAATACCTTCCCAAACAAACCGTCTCCTATTGGCTGCTGCTAACTGGCGTCTTCAAGGCCAAGAGACTTTAGCTGGTGAAACGACTATAGTAATCCTATGTAACCCATCTTGATTTCCACGTTTCCATTGCGAATGCTTGTTTTCAAGAGGCAGAAGAAAAATTTCATTGGTGTTCTTCAGCTTTTGTTCGCTTGTGCCGGTTTCCCCGGTGAATATAAATATTAATAACATATTCAGGCGATATTTTATTTTGAATACGTTGGCTCTATCATGTTTTTTTCTACAGGAGATAGAAATGCCGAGGAGTTGTGTGGTTCCGGGTTGCAATGAGGGCTATGGCTCTAAAAAATCAAGTTTGTCGTTCTTTCCCGTCCCGCAAGATCCTGTTTAAAGTGCCAAATGGCAATCTGCTTTTCCGAGGATGAATTTCGAACTTAAACCGAGGCAATTCGTTTGTGAAAAGCACTTTGCGCCTCAAGACGTTGTTAGGAAGAGGCTACTTAAAGATTGTGATGTCAACGTCATTGGCGAGGTATTTATGTTTTCATCATCGTTTTCTTTAATTTAGCAGTATTCATCGTGAGAACGTTGATGTAATGGTAGAGAATGAACAATTTTCAGAGGCGATTTAGATCCTCAGAGTTTGATAAGTCGGTTTTCCAGTATCCTTCGGAGAGAGGAAAATTTTCTGAAATTATCCCAAAATTAAAACAATTATTTTGAACTATGGGTCCTGTAAACCGAACGGCACTTTTCCGAAAGACGGAAAAACAATAGATCTTTCAGTGTTATTATTATGAAACAACTCCTACAGGACAAAAAATAACTAGACGAAATTTCTTTATTTAACTGCTATAAATTGTGTTCAAATGGAATTTTTTTCACGTGAAAATGAAAAAAATAAAAAGATTTTCATGCATGTATTTTTGGTATATGTAATTGCCTTTAAAAGTGTAATTATATTTCTTTTCCAAGTTTTTCCCATTAAAATGAAGCGCCAAATTTATACTGCATGATTAAAATGAATTATTCCTACTTGTTGTCCGTGGCGGGGGGCAGAATGATTCCGCAACGACACTGAATAATAAACATGTTCGGTAAATATACATACATACATATATAATTTATTCCAGAAATAACAATAAAAATATAACGGAGTTTCGAGTCCTAGGCGTATAAATAAAATTTAACCATATGTTTTAACTAAATAAAAATCGTAATCGAATGGTGCAAAATCCATGTATAAACCAAAAATACTTTTCAGGATCTCGAAGGAAGAAATTTGCGATGCCATGCAAATCTCAGGATTTCAAATAAAACTAACACACGTTGTGCCGTATCTATTTGTACTTGTATTTCTTTGGTAAAAACCTGTCACCAGTGACGGATTCAGGGGAGATCGTCCTTCTTGGATGTCCACATTGACCTCCGTTCGATTATTTCTTAAACCCTTTCCACGCCTGATTCCTCGATTCAGCGCAGCAGTTTTCCGTAAGACGTCAAGAGGAGGAAGGGGTGGTCGCCCTCCCCCCCACATTATGGAAAGTTTCTGGATCCGACCATGCCTGTCATTAACGGAATACTGACGAAATGAATTGACACGAAATGTGGAGGTGATAGAAAGCTATTGGCCTGATGAATCTTATTTTACGAATGAAACCACTAACCTGATAAATACTTGTTAGGTAGACGTTGAATGCATGAATAAGTAGAATAATACTATCGATGCTTCTTCGATGAAAGGTCAAACAAAACTTAGGACGCGGAATTTTAACCCTCTGACGTCTCAGAACTTCCGAAACTCGACGCTACCCAGTGACGTATCACTTGACAAAGCTTGGCAGTTACCCAATGCAAACATAAGACGTCACATAATTGCCACCTTTCTTAACACCGGAGAATTTAGTTTGTGGCCATCAGATAGTGTTTTCGTATTCGCATCTGATATCTAAACGCATCCCATTTATCTGTATCGATATGTATAAACATACTGTGGCAGTTATCGTTGATGAAATTTTGGGGGCACTATGCGTAGCATACCCCATCAAGACGGCCCTGGTTATATGCATTTATATTATTAACTTTAGGAATAATTGTATACTTGAAATGCATAGACATTCTACCTATAATGTGAACTGCCAATTACGTGATTCACGGAAACGCAGTATTTAAACATTGAGTAAAGAGAGAAAATCGTGGGTCATTAAATCTGTAATGACTTCTTCGCAGGAATCAACGAGGCAAGAGAAAATATAGTTAAATTTAGAAAATTTTCAGACAATTTAAAAATTGTAGTTTCATTGCATCAAAGCAGTTTCCCAAATCATGTTCCGCGGAACCCAAGGTTATTTACAGCAGGAAACATGGGTTTCGCATATAAACTGCAAACTGTAAGGCATATAAACTTTGTAAATAAACATTATAATGATTATAAAGTTAATTTTACTGCCTCTTAGTTAGGGTTCTGAGAGAAAAAATATTTTAATATAAATGTTCCGTGGCTTCAAAAAGTTTGGGAAATCCTGTATTTAAGTATCACAATTTGAAAAACACTTTATGAACAAAAATTTCACAGTAAATTATCATGGAATTTTTTTCGTTGCCTGTTTAATTTCTTTATCCCGGCGAAAGTTACGAGAACAAGAAAGTCGGCAAATCCGAGTTTACAGCGACGATGACGCACTCGATATGTGTGTTTAACAGTGACACCAGAGATGATAATTTATGTAATCATTTACCTATCAATTAAAGTGTTTCAACATTAGGCATATGTCTAAATCGGAATTTAGCTGCATTGCCAAAGAGAATTCTTAGCTAACCCACCCCAATGTGTTGTGAGTAGGCTTTCCGGACAGTTTCAATCAAAAAGTAGAACATTATTTTCGAAATGTACGACATTTTCCCGGAAAGTAAAAAACTTCATTTATTAATATTATCTTACAAAACAGTAATTACATATATTTTGTAGATTAGCATTTTTTTGTTCTATTTATCGTCTTTTAGCAACTTCTTCGCTGCAAGTCAAGGCATAACTATATTTCACTTGTAACTAACTTTTAACTGTTTCAAATTTCAGTCCGTTCCCACCGTCAAACCATTGTTTTTTATACAATGAGAAGACTCGGTCAACATTACCATTCTATGTTGGAATAGTGAAAATTATGTGCACTAATTTATTGAAATTAACGAAATGATAAATTTTAAATAAAGTGGCCCGCTTTTTACTTTCTCCATACATATTATGGGGAAATATTGTGATCACGAAAAAAATCGTCATCGAGATTTCAACGGAAATACACGTTTTGAGGTCCCTAAAACACGTTTAGACTATTTTCGGAATGATGTCTGTGTGTGTGTATGGATGGATGTATGTGATTGTAGGCGCACTAACTCAAAAAGTACTTGCCATATTAATACCAAATTTCATATATAACACTTTAGCATGAGCACAAAGAACTGATTAGTTTTTGGAAAATAACGGTTAACCGGAAGACGAGGTTTATTCGCAACCCGATTCGGTTTTTGCGATATTTCTCCGTTAAAACATCATTATTGTATACATTGACCATTCCAAAAAATGTAGAAAATATAATTTCCTACATCTTAATTTTCCATAGCAGTTATTGTTAGGAATTATTTATAAATAATCGGTTTTTTCGGTTTCCGTCAAATATCTCCTTAAAAACGTCGTTATTGGTAATCTTCGCGAGGACCAAAGTTGTAGAGAATAATACTTCTTCCAGGTTTCGTTTGAAACAAATTTTCGTAGAACCATCCATTTCGGAGATATTTTGCTTATTCGTAAATTTCCAGTATACAGCGCCACCACAATGTAGCGGTGAATTCTGTAAACATATTCAAAATATACGTAATTTACGGCAATAAGGACGATTGTATTCTTTTACGATACGAAATAATAATTTTCCCTTATAATGCTATTCATAATAATTTAAATATCTATACCCAAATATGGAGAAAGTCGTGTGTTGGCCACATCAGATTTTTATCAATTGGCAGAAGTATTGAATTCATTTGAGCCATGAAATCAATTCTGTCGTTTCATCAAACAAAAAATCCTTTGTAGCGATTTCTTGGATTAGAAATTCTGCCGATTTTCGGATTTCATCGCACTGAATATCTTCAGTACTTTTATACATTAACCATTTAGTAGACCAGGGGTTGGCAACCTTTTCTATTCGTTGCTGTGAATGCTTCATAGGACCGCATTGGAAATCACGAGAGCTCCGGTGGGCAGGATGGGCGTTTAAATCAAAAGTTATATACCTGGAGATTTTGTGGTCTCATATTAGTGAAAATCAATTCTTGTTAGTTTACTAGCATTAAAACTACACCAGAAAAGATTTTGAGACCATAATCTCACTGAAAAATATGGAATTGACTGTGTTAAATTGTATCGATTACTTTTTCATCATGGCTTCTCGGGCCGCATAAAACGCTCTCAGGAGCCGAATGAGGCACGCGGGCCGTAGGTTGCCGACCCCTGTAGCAGACGAAGAATAACAATTACTTCTAACCCACTTATGTATATAATCAACCGCCACAGAATAAAATTCAAGAAATTCTTTTTGTATCTTAATGTTTGTAAATATTTGAATGGTTTAGCATTTGCAACTTTGCATAAGCAGTTTCTACCGTTTTCCAAAAAAGTGGTGCAAAGTAATCAAAAGTAGTGCAAAATGTGAACAATCAGTACACCTGGGAACCCTAGTTATGCGCCAGTATAGGATAGTTCGGAACCTCAAAATTCGGTGTGTATAATTTTCCCAAATACAGACGTCGTTCCTTATAGTTTTCATGTGCGTCTTGTTACAGCCGAAGCCGAAAATGCGATGTAACAAGGAAAAAAGCCAATCCGCTAGACTGCCGCGATGCGAAGGAATGCTCCAAATTAAGCGGTACGATAACAATTTGGTTGTGATAAGGACTTGGAGGGCATGTCCTTTCTATGCGGCCTCCCTCTCTATTGCGTCTATTAATCAGGTAGTAGCAATGCCATTGCCACCTGTGAGAGTAAAATTTTATAAGGTACATATAAAAGGCATACCTATTTTCACACAAAAACGACGCAAGTAAACTTCTGCACTCCAAAAAAGTTAGAGTAACAACAAACTAATCGAAAATTTGTTCTATTATTTTTTTATTAGTGCTTAAAAGGTTTTGAAACCGAACATTCTCCGGTGGCAATGGCATTGCCTTATAAAGGATTAAAGAGTATTCCAAGGAAAAATCGTCCCATGATGCGGCTCACAGATGCACACCACTTACATATAAGTGGACTCTGCCACCAGTTTACATGACTCTTAAATATGAAACGCCTACGATCTTTGTAACCACTTCTGAAAAGACCTAAATTGATAATCTCATGATATTTAATATGAAGAGAACCATCGTGACTTTCACGTTCGCCCTATTCCAGAATCTCTCGCTCCACCCTAACCTCAGAATCACTTAACCATTCACAGTAAGCACATATTGTTAGTCCATTTAGAAGTACTTCGAGTTTTATATCACAAGGAATGAGACAGCGCAGAATCCAAATATCCACGTTAGTTTGACGGATTGCTGCATAAACTTCATCAAAATGAAGTTTCGCGCCGTTTCTGAAAAACTTCTGTAATGATATTTGTATGTTTTGCCCTCCATTGAATATCTGAAGATTTATGGAGAATGTCAAATGTTATCAGTAATTGATTTCAAGTTCGTGCCCCATGGCTCTGCTTGAGAAACGAGCTCGAATGCTGTAAACCTGCTCTAATAATTAATAATATCGTATGGAGCGACAATGTTGTAATACATAAAACATAATAATAATAACCCGTGCGGGGTTTGCTAGTCCCCAATCGGGCGCCTCCCCAGCTGGCGGATCGGGGAATGCCCACCAGATATGGAGGGTACCGGGGAAATAAAACACCCGGGGTGGACCAATACTAGCACAGAAAATCCAGGCTTCGGGCGGCGTCCTGGTCGGGCAGTGTCTGTATCCCATGTAAGGGGCGGCTGCCAAAGGCGTCTGTACCCCAGGTTAGGGGCGGCCTAGAGGAATTAATTACCTGCACTCGAACTTTCACGCCCAGACTAAGGATTTGGATGGGGTAGTTTTCGGAATTTTTACGAAGCGGAAATTTTTCGGCCTTCACCGGGTTTTGAACAATAATCTCGTCTGTCACTTCTAAATTATGAACGACATTCACGTAAAGCGTAAAATCTAATTTGTATATTCTATAATTACACTTCTCTGAATCTTCGGAGAAGTTTCAGCTAAGAACCGCCACGAAAATTAAATTTCACCTAACCTCAAAACGGGTTTGGAACGGTATTTACGGATCGGAGAATACGAATTAAAAGTGTTAAATAAATGGTTCTTAAACGTACTTAAAAACACCTCCTTTGTTCCTTATATCAGAGAACGTACTCATTTGTAATTTTTACTGAAAACGCTCACCATGGTAAGAAAAACAGTTAAATATGAATATTAGGCTTTAAACATATGCGAACCAAATAATTTTTTCATTTTTTTATTCTCATTGATGGAAAGCGATTATCCTAAGGAAGTTGTAGAGAATAATATTTCTTCCAAGTTTTGTTTGAAACAGATTTTCGTATAACTATCCATTTCGGAGATATTTTGCTTTTACTTAATACCTGTATACAGCGCCACCACCATGTAGCGGTGAATTCTGTAAACATATTCAAAATATACGTATTTTACGGCAGTAAGGACGACTGTATTCTTTTACGATACGAAATAATAATTTTGCCTTATAATGCTATTCATAATAATTTAAATATCTATACAGCAAATATGGAGAAAGTCATGTGTTGGCCACATCAGATTTTTTATTTCTTCTGCCAGTGGTGTGTACATATTTCTGTATTTTTTCATTCAATTTATTTTCTAAATTTGGTGTATTCGGTATAGTTATGTCTATCAAATGTGTTATTTTGTCTTTCTCTTTTGTTAGCGTGATGTCTGGTTTGTTATGGGCTTTTGATTCATCGGTCATAATTTCTCTGTTCCAGTATAACTTAACGTTTTCATTTTCAAGTACAATTTCCGGATAATATTGGTACCATGGTGTGTTATTGTTTTCTGTTAGACTATATTTCCCGCTTATTGCTAAATGAATTTGTCTGCATACGTTGTCATGCCTAAATGTGTATTCGGTTGGTGCTAGTACGCTGCATCCGTTTGTTAAGTGTTCTATTGTCTTTAGTTGGGTTTTGCATTTTCTGCATTTATCGTCAGATACTGATGAATCTTTTATGATGTTCTTAGCATAATTTCTTGTTTTTACCACTTGGTCTTGGATGGCTATATTGAAGCCTTCAGTTTCTGCAAATAATTGTCCTGTGGTCTATGTTGTTTTGGGATATGCTGTTACGGGTGTTTTCCGTGGAGGACTTTATTTCTCCATGATTCTATTTTTTGGTCTTCTTTTGTTATATGGATATTGTCTTCATGTTGTTGGTTTTGAAGCTCTAGCGGTGTGGTTGAATTATCTATTGCAATTATAGCTCCATGTAACTTGCTGTCTTCTCTTGAGTAAAAGTATTGCCTGAGGTACAAGTTGGCCATTACTCCAGGTGGCAACTTTACAGACTTTGATACATTAACAAATATTTTTACAACATACCACATCACATTTACTGTTTTCGTCTTCCAAATCCTTCCTAAATATTACAATATTATATTACTCCCAAACGATATTTACAATTTCAATAACCAAAAGTAAATCTAAATTTGTACCATATGCATTTAAACTACTGACTAAAGTAATGATAACGTAATGCAAGGATTTTCAGGGTTCCTTGGAAGGCCTTCACGGCCATCGAAGTGGTCCCGGGGCCCACCAAGTCCCCACCGTACATCACCCCTCCAGACTATCCCCTACTTCTCCTCACAATCACGAACATCTCTAATTATCCTTAATTGCAGTTGCGAATTAATTTTTTCGTATTCTTGCCTTGAAAAAAGCGCTTCAGCACCTCTGCAGGAAGATTGTTCTATTCTTCTAGATACTTTCCCGTCGAGCTATCCTTCCCAATCCATTTAGTAGAAGATATAACACCTCGTTCCCTGTTTTCATCAAGTTGTATTTCCTAAAGATGCTGATTAGATTTTTTGGCGGAGTAAATTATATAGATTATACATCGATGAAACGAGAGAGTGGAATATTTCGCAATCTTTCGGGATGGAACGCACTCCACAAGCGGACCTAATCTACGAGGTCTACAAGAGAAGACAGCTTACGAGCGACGTTATTATTTTCGCCCGTGTTCTATAATCACCAACTCGAGAGCGAGTCTACTCCCGGAAAACAAAAGACGCTCTGCCGTCCTAATGGCACCCGTCATACATACGTTGACTGTGTCCTGGACTGAAGCGGAAAGGCTTTCACCTTGCGAGAAGCATATCGTGGCTTTTACGGCCTCTCTGAGGAGTCATCTAGCGGCCCTGATGCAGCATAATAAAGTCGGCCACACCTTGAAAGAAAAGGACTCGAAATGAGTCAGCGATGAGAGAAAGAGTTTATCAAGGAATGCTTACGTCGGTCAGGTCCAGCGGCGGGCTTGATGGCGGAGGGTGATTAAAAGCAGTTCGCTTGCGCAAGAGAATGGAGGAAAAACAAACTGGATGATCAGCAACGACACGGGAGTGCTAGCATAATTGCTGCAAGTTTAAGAGGGTAAAATGTGCGAATGTACACAATAGACCTATAAGCAGTAAACATTTATCCACGGTGAAAGATCACGTTTAAATTTTCAAGGAACCTGTAGAGCATAGAGAAAATTGAGGGAAATAATTTAAGAAACTAAATCCGACCTCATGGAACTGTTTATGGTAAACAGATGACTAACATTTAAAAATAGAAAATACTTATTTATCAAATAAAAAACGTTATGCTTCGGTAATTCCGTAAAAATATGGCTATAACCGTTACTCAATGGACTGTCGGAGAGAAAACTACGTAAATAAAAATCTGGTGTGTCCAGCACATGACTTTCTCCAAAGGCAATACAATTGCTCTTGACTTCAAGCGTCCTAAGAATAATTAACGACACTTACAACTGTGAATAATTTTAAAACACTGAATAATTTTCATATTGAAAAATACTTCTAATCACATTTCGCATTGAAAAAATCTGATGTGGCCAACACATGACTTCCTCCATATTTGGGGTATATATATTTAAATTATTATGAATAGCATTATAAGGCAAAATTATTATTTCCTATCTTAAAAGAATACAGTCGTCCTTATTGCCGTAAATTAGGTATATTTTCAATGTTTACAGAATCCACCGCTACATGGTGGTGGCGCTGTATACTGGAAATTAAGAATAAGTTAAATATCTCCGAAATGGGTGGTTCTACAAAAATTTGTTTCAAACAAAACCTGGAAGAAATATTATTCTCTACAACTTTGGTCCTCACGATGATTACCAATGACGACGTTTTTAAGGAGATATTTGACGGAAACAGAAAAAACCGATTATTTATAAATAATTCCTAAGAAATAACTGCTTTGGAAAATTGTTTCAAATGATAATTTGTAGGAAATTACATTACCTATAACATTTGTATAGAATTGTATATATAATAATGATGTTTTAACGGAGAAATATCGCAAAAACCGAATCGGGTTTCGAATAAACCTCGACTTCCGATTAACCGTTATTTTCCAAAAACTAATCAGTTCTTTGTGCTCATGCTAAAGTGTTATATATGAAGTGTGGTAACGATATGGCAAGTACCTTTTGAGTTAGAGCGCCCACAATCACATACGCACGCAGTCACACACACACAGACATCATTCCGAAAATAGTCTAAACGTGTTCTAGGGACCTCAAAACGTGTACTTCCGTTGAAATTTCGAAGTGGATTTTTTTCGTGATCACAATACTTTCCCTATACCTACTACGTATGGAGAAAGTAAAAAGAACAAGTAATGAATTTGAAGCGGTTGCTATGGTAAACAAATGGCATCTCTATCAACGATTAGAACATTTTATCATAGTAACATAAACTGAAGCAACATAGCGACGTACTTTCAAACGTAAAAGTGAAATATCTCTTATGAAAGAATGTGTCAAACATAACTTGTACAAAATTACATTGCCTGCAATTTTGATAACAACGTATGTTTGCATAAATTGAGTTCTAAAGGAGATATTTGAAAACAAATTCTGTGTCAAGCAAGTGACATTCTTCATACAGAGCAATGAATGTGATTGCTCTCCACACCAACGCCCTCAAAAAAATTATCACTCGTGAATAGCTTTTAAACACGTTTAATAGACTTTATTTAAAAACAATAAGAAAATTGATCGCTGTTTCTATGGATAACAAAATATGTATGCCTATCAAAATTACTCTTGGCTGCGTATGCAACGCTATCAACAATTAGAAAATTTCAACATACGACGGAAACAGTGGTATCACGTATTTAACATAAATTTAGAATAAAAATGGACATCTCTTAAGCAATCGCTTTTATGAATAAATGTTTCAAACAAAACTTGCAGAAAATTACATTTTTACTTTCTCCATACGTAGTAATGGGAAAGTATTGTGATCACGAAAATAAATCGACTTCGAGATTTCAACGGAAATATACGTTTTGGGGTCCCTAGAACACGTTTACACTATTTTCGGAATGATGTCTTTGTGTGTGCGTGTGTGTGATTGTGGGCGCTCTAACTATAAAAGTACTTCTCATATTAACACCAAATTTCATATATAACACTTTAGCATGAGCACATAGAACTGATTAGTTTTTGGACAATAACGGTTAACCGGAACTCGAGGTTTATTCGAAACCCGATTCTGTTTTTGCGATATTTCTCCGATAATACCTCATTATTGTATACATTGATAATTACAAAAAATGTAGAAAATATAATTTCCTACATCTTTTATTTCAAAGAATTTTCCATAGCAGTTATTGTTTAGAAATTATTTATAAATAATCGCTTTTTCGGTTTCCGTCAAATACCTCCTTAAAAACTTCGTTATTGGTAATCTTCGTGAGAACCAAAGTTGTAGAGAATAATATTTCTTCCAAGTTTTGTTTGAAATAAAAATTTTCGTAGAACTATCCATTTCGGAGATATTTTGCTTTTACTTAATACCAGTATACAGCGCCACCACCATGTAGCGGTGAATTCTGTAAACATATTCAAAATATACGTAATTTACTGCAGTAAGGACGACTGTATTCTTTTTCTTCGCAGCTTATTTCACAAAGCGTGGCAGAAATGTCTAAAACAATCATTGCTACAGGAAAAGGCAACCATGAGTAATCTATTTCCGTCAGAATGGCCCACAAGAAAAAGAATTATTGAGCTAACCTCAACTCGGTCGAGAAAGCAAACAACACGATAAAAATAATTCGCTCCTCAAGGAAAATGAGCGAAAATTACGGGAAGTCTTACTTTACTCAGAAGCACCCTTTGCGCTAGAGTGACAGGGACGGACCGCAATAAAATTGTGTCATCAAATGCGGGAAAATGTAGATTCCCAAAACGAAAATATTTCCCCGAGTGTTCACGTGCACATAAAATAGATCTTTATTAATCGATTGAACGCCCGCATACATCTCGCCACACACGCCTTCGAATTAATCATTTTAATTTCACAACAAAAGTGTCCCTGGCTTACTTTACCGAGTGAACGTGATAGAAAATTCCCGAAAAACCGTACGCGAGGAGTCGTTTTCTGCAGTGCTACGTATAATAGAGAGCAATGTTCAGAAACTTCAATCTAGTATCGATATAAATGTAAATTTAAATTTATAATGTTCAAATTTATTTAAATTTCGCTACGCCGGATGAGAAATAGCCATAAAGTAGAATAGAATGTGGAAAGACGGGAAAATTCGGTTCGGGGAACGAGGACTGTCTCAAGCAACCGAGAAAGGTCTTCATTGCAAGGAGGCGCAAGCACATATACCTTCTATTCTCAAATATATCCGAAACGCATGTTACCCATGAAAAATTATCAAATTTTTATGGTTTCTGGAAAGTGTTGTTTTATCGTCAGGGCGAATTTAGGTTCTTAACTAGCTGTACCCCAGCAATGTATGCGCGGTTGTTTTCAATAAATTTATAAATTACAATTAAGAAATGTGTTAAATAAGTTGATCTCAATAATTCACACTTAACTGTAATAATGCATTTCCCCCGATATACGATTTTAATGCACTTGGCTCCCAATGTAAGGTTTGCGTGTTCGAATCTCGCTGAGGGCATGGTTGTTTGTGCGTATTGACAATTTATTGTGCGAAGTCAGTCAGAAATTTGGGTACTTGTCGGTTATCCCGAACCACGCGACACTGCGTTTTTCGCTACTCTTTATTGATTTTCGAAAGGAAATTGGTGACTAAGGTGCGAAAATATCTCCTCGACTGTTGCGCCGTAATAATTCAAAAGTACCCTAAAGCTTGCTAACCCATGACTGATCGGCCTGTCGCGACATTTACAAACCCGATCACCGGATATTGGTGAGGGATAGTTTCATAGTTCCATAGAGGCGAAGGGAGCTGTAGCGCCCGGCGACAACTAAAATAAAAACAAAGCGAGCCGAAGGCTCGCCAATATACTTGCCATTTGCATATTCGCTCCTTTGGAAAAATACCTTATCTCTGTAGGAAAGCTACGACTTGTTCTTCATTAGTTGGCAAATCCCAGACATTCATATTGATATATTGAACTAAACTTTTAGGATCACAGTTTGTTATTTATTAATAACAATACTCCATAACAACGTCAACATAATGTCAACAAAAACATTTTCCCTAAATTATAGAGGATATTTGAAAAGTGGCCCGAGATAACCCACAAGTACCGAAATTTGCATTTTAAAATTCATATTAGAGAGGATACTTATTAATGCTACACAATAGTTTTCGGTTGTGATAGGATGATGGCAGGTGTTTCCCCTCCCCTACTTCTCTAACGGTCAACAATAGTATAAATACTCCGCCTAACCTTACACACCTTGACATTGCTGAAGATGACAGCGTTGCTGTCGAAACGCGCGTCCTAAGTGATCCTGCGAGTCTTCTGTGCCTTGGCACGTAAGTACCGCCTTTACGGTGATTTGGAGTTTTTTTATTTTTCCAATTTTATTCATTGTCTTCACCGTGTCTCGTGAGTTCTTCATTTTATTTATTATAATGTTCATTGACGTAAATAGGCTCACGAATCTGGTGTACATTTACCAGTCAGTGTTCAATCATGGACAACTGTACGTTGCTTTTTCACAGGTTTCTTGCTTACAAGACATAAATATAAACATTTCATAGGCATAATTAGACAAGAAATGAAGCTGGATTTGACGAAAGTGATATAGTATATGATAGGAAATACAATTATCGTTATATCTGAATGCAATACGTTCGGAAACGGATTGTTACAAGCAAGTATGATTAATTATTAAGAAAAGCTAATTGTAATTTTAAAAGTATCTACTATATAGTTATTTTAAAAAGTTTGTATGTTGAGCTGTAGTAGCTTCACTAAATCCATTGAAATTCAACGGGAAATTCTGCTAGTATTTTATAATCTGATATTATTTACCTTTTCTTTGTAACTTATCCATTTGTTAAGATTGATTAGCAATTAAATATCATTGTAGACCTAACCTTTGTTGGTTAATAGTACTAGAAAACTAATCAGGTTTGGATTGCTGACTAAAATATTTAATATAATAAAAGTCGTCGTCTGTTGGTTGGTTAGTTACGCTATGCAAACGCTAATAACTCGAGAAATAATAATGACAGAATCTCGAATTTTGGTAGGGATGCTCGATTAAAACTTATTCAGAGAATGACGAATTTAAATCGCGAAAAAATTCCTTGGTTCGTCTCCAAGAGAGGCATTTCCATTTCCCATTACTTTACATGTAAAACGCGATTTTTCGACGTGCAGGCTTTTATTCATTTGGAAATTAATATTAGAAGAAATTAACCTACGACCTTCGGATTTGAACCATTTTGAAGAAAACATTATGAAGTTTCTTATTTTGTTCATCTTTTTTCGCCCACAGTTCGAAATATTCAATGTTAAACGTTTAATTTGCATATTTTGTGGAAATCTCGCCATTTTAACGTGATGCAGCTGTGTCGACCATTATCATTGTTACACCTCAAATTACTATTATTGTGTACATCCTTCTGGGAATAAGCGTGCCTTGAATGCTTCAATACGAGCAAATACGACAGAGAGGAAGGAAGGGGAGAGATTGGCGTGTTTTGTGGAAAATAAGTATATTAACGTAAATATAAAAAAAATTAAGTATCAACAGTGTCATTTTAGAAAAATTGGAAATAAAAAGCATTCTTAAATTAAATTCTTTGTAAACCATACGTGCTTACGAATTTATATCGTTATTCCTCGAATTAATTTCGTAACAATGGCCGAAGTTTGGAAACGAATATAAATTAAAATTCAATTAAAATTAAAAGGACATTTAAAACTGTTAACAAGCATTTTTCGAAGAAACAACAGTGAATCTTTTAATGGATTGATTTGTTTTTATAAAAGGAATTTTCGTGCTTATTTAATATAGAGTAAGTTCTAAGGCTTATAATCCATTTAAATCTAATAACAGTGGCTATTATAGTTTAAAGAAACAACTTTATTTATTCACTTTACAGAATGAACTAATTTTAGGCTAGCATTGCCTATTATAAAAGGAGTTACATTGGAATTTACAGTATGTAAAGTGGAAGTTGTACTGAATTGACTTAAGTATATATATTTCACAGCAAAAATCAATTTAAAACTATTAAAAGTTGTTTCGGAAACTGAGAAGTCCAGAGTGGTGAGCGGACGCTAAACGATATTAAGGTAAATTTTATTCCAAAATCTATTTAAAGCATTATCAGAGGCAATTGAAGATTGAACAAATTTTTTTGTTACCGGAATTATGCTTATTTCATGAAATTGAAATGTTAAAGCATTAATCCATTAAAATCTGTTAAGAGTGGCTATTTTAGTTGAAAGAAATATATGTACCTACATGGCACTTCTATTCACTTTTCAGAATGAATGAATTCTAGGTTAACATTGCATATTATAAAAGGATTTTCTTTGGAATAAGAAGTTTGTTATGTGGTTATTTTAACTGAATTGAATCAAGTTCCCTTCTAAGTTTGAAAACCATTTAAAACTGGTGAAAGTGGTTGTTTCAGAAAATGAGAAGGTAAGAGTGCTGAGCAGACGATAAACGATATTGAGGTACTACATTATATTCCAAAATCTATTTAAAGTATTTTCAGAGGCAATTGAAGATTGAACCAATTTTTTGGAACCGGAATTCTGCTTATTTAATGAAATTTAAATCCTAATGCTATAATCAATTTAAAACTAATAACAATGGCTATTTTAGTAGAAAGAAAGGTACTATTTTATTCACAAGGAATTTCTGTGAGATTTTAGTTAATTAATTAAAACAGACTTATAATATGGAAATATTCGATGGTTAAAAGAGGGCACAATTTTATTCTTGCGATTTTTACATGTTGCATTGACGAAAATTTAGATTCGTTAAACCCATTGAAATTCAACGGGCACTTATGCTAGTCACTCATAACTCCTCTAATTATTTTTAACTGCAGTATAATGCATACTTCGGTGTTTATGTTTAAAGCAGCTGCATGTTTGTAAGCTATCAATAAAAAATAGCGAGACAATTTCGTTAAAAAATTTTAAAATGCTCTTTGTTACTAAGATGACCCTTATATTTTTTCAGAAAAAAGTTTGTGTGCCATCACAGCACTTTCATGAAAGTGGATAGGAATGAGAATAAGAGAGGCTTATCAAAGAACTCTGCATGTCCTGCCACAGTCACATTAAAAGTGAAGCTAAATACTGTAACAACAAGGAAGAGGGATCCATTTGTTAAGGTGCATAATAGTTGTTTTCATTTATATGAAGTGCACACTCTATTTCTACTACATTTACACTCATTGACCAATTGAAGAATATGTTTCATCTTGTAGTTGAAAAAATTACAAGTGATAGGCATGTTGTTTAGAATTAAAAAATGTTTATGTATTGTTATCCACTATCTTTATAGATCATTGATGAAACGAGCATCAAATATTAAAGATGAGGACATTATCAAGTAAATGAAAATGATTTCAGGTACAGAGTGAAGAAGATAGTTCAGTGATTTACATCATCAACATCAAAAGTGGGTGCTGTTCATGTACTGTTGGCCAATATGGCAAATTTTGCAAACATTAGTGTGCTGTATATAGAGTATCTGATGTAAGATCAGAAAATTTTCCTCCTGTCAGTGCAGTTGATCAACACTCTGTTGCACATCTTGCAATGGGGGATAAAACACCCTCACTAGAGTTCTATCTTCCTTTCCTGCCTCAGGATATAAACACCACTGAAATAATGGACTTGGTTGTTGTTGAAAATCAAGTAAATCTACATCCAGAACAACAAGTGAATTCACAAATTGAGCAGAAGGAGAATGGAAACATAGGGGACATTAGTACACTTCTGTATAGTTTTCATGAGATATTTTGATCATCTCCAAGTGGCATTATTAGGAAGGCTGAAAAAGATCAAATCGGCAGGACAATGAGAAACGTTCCTTCATACTGCTTGAGTAGTGTGCCTCTTCGTCGAAGGGATGGCGTTCCTATTCGTGTCCAACCTACTTCACTTGCCAGAAGATCTGTAAGTTTAACGAGAGGCAGTAAACGTTTACCATCACCTGCTGGTGAAAAGGTGGCAAAGAAAAGGAAAGGAAACTCGTCTTTAAATGTGAAAGAAAATAAGCCCAATACAAAATCTCATGGCAGAGGCCACTGAAATACGCATTACACCAAGCAGTGCTTTTAAATATAATCTCAATAATGTCATGTGTTTTTATGACAATTCAGGGGAGAGTCGTGGCGTAGTGGTGCGGGCGCTGGCCTGCTACGCTTAGCAAACTCGGTGCGAACCGGGTTGCCCGGCTCCCCATTTGCATGTTTAGAGGAGAACACGCAAATCAGCGCCCCGTCCTTCGGAAGGGACGTAAAGTCGTTGGTCCCCTTGGTGTTTCTCGTTAAGAGTAGGCTAATGCCGGCACCGGGTTTATCTCCTCCCTTGCTTTGTGATTTAGACTGAGAAGCCTTCTAGCGCTGGAGTCGTTTGAAGTCACAAGGTCCCCCCAATTGGTTGGTGGTTTTATGAATATTTTTCAGTGACCAATAATAAATTTTATTTTGCCAGAAAATAGAATGATATTTTCTTTACATCAGATGTATTGCCTTTTCATAATCTTTTTTGAGTAGATTTCTAAGTTTAAGTAAATCTAAAAAAATCCAAATTTTCCAAGAGTTGTATATTTCTAAGAATTTCCTCTGTATATTAAGTAATATCATCCAGTGGCGTAGCTATGATTTTTGGTGCCCGGGGCGAGTTATCCCAATGCCGCTCCCTTTTACTCTCAACGGCCGATCTGTCGTAGCGTCCAACATACGTCGTCATTACAATGGATTTCAAGCCTCGTTGGGTAAAATTTCTTTTCAACATGTTTATGTATTTTGTTACGCCCACAAATTAAATTTCATTTGAAAAATATTACATAAGAAACAAATCAATTACATTATTTGGATTAATAACAGAACCAGTTAATTTCTTATGCAGTGCTATAATAGACTGGCTGCTATTCGTAAACATACGAAAATATTTATTTCTGCAATTGGCAAAACAAGTTGCTGGTCAACTGATGCAGCTTTAAGGAAAATATTTGGCAATTATGATGATCCTCTATAGTCAATATTCATACAAATTTACAGAACTTTAAAAGATATAAGTTAAAAAACAACATTTCCATCTCAAGCTCGTTTCACCACATCAAATCTTAAATAAAATCTCTTTGAGTACGAAGCCGTATTAACGGCTTGTGTTTATTTGAAATTATTTTAGAGTACAGCAAATCTTTCTAAATATTTGCAAAATAATAATATGGTATTATCAAGTGCTTTTGCAATTGTTCATGCAACTGTGAAAACGATATCTGAGGATGTTAATAAATTTACAGATATAAAAGTAGTGTGTGATAAATTCGTCGAATTTATAACTAAAGAATAAGAAAATGATACTGAAAATCCTTCATGCCTTCGAGTTCAACAACATTTTCAGGTAACCCGAAATAAAAACAACAAAGACGAAAGTTTTGAAGAAATTGATTTGGAAAATCTTAAAATTTTCGAAGAAAACGTATTCAAAAAGATGTTCCACCGTAATTTCAGATTTTTATAACGATTTTTCAATAATAATGATTTGATAAATGAATTTAATTTATTTAATCCGGATTTTTTCAGTAAAGATGCGAAGAAAACGGACTTGATTAAACTTGAAAAATTAATGAAAAAATGTTACAAAGATTTTCAAGTATCAGATGTAGTCGATGAGTACACCGCTTTTGTGCAAAAGTGGACCTTTATAAACAACAGTCCCTGATAATTATTTAACTTCGGAAGTTAATGAAAAAATGAAGTTGAATATAATCTTGATGATATTTTTTCTTAATTTTGAAACTTCTAAATGATGATAAAATGACAGAATGTAAATCTCGTAAAATTGTTTACTTTCTTGTTTCAAAGTATTAAATGAGTATAATTTATACAGTTCTGCTTATAATAATCTTTATGAAGCATATCAAATTATACTCACATATGTACATTATCTGTCACACAAGTTTATTGTGAGAGAAGTTTCAACATTTTAAGTTACAACATTTAAATTACGAAATAGATTAGGAGATGAAACTGTTGATTCTTTTAGCACTACGCCGGCGAACAAAGATATTCTGCTCAAACTTGAAAATGACCTGATAATAAAAAAATTATGCGAAAATAGTAAGGAATTACTTTAAAAGTTAACTTTTTTTATGCTGCCACTCTTTTTGCCTGGGGCGTCCGCAACACTCCCCCCTCCAGCTACGCCACTGATATCATCACACTATATAATTTCCTTTGTGATCAAGTGAGTAAAAATCACACGTGACATAAAAATCTGAGATACTTCTAGAAGAGCTAGAAATCTGAAATTTGGAATGCAGTTAGGTTGGGTTAGTGATACAAAAGATGAGAGAAATCGAAAATTCCAACATTTTGCATTTGTAGGGGGTATTTCAGATCCCAATCTTCCATTTCATTACTCCATAAGAAAAGCATTGAAGCCGGTGTAGGAGGTAGGGTGGACTCTACCGGCATCTTGTACTCTTAAGAGTCCACGGTACCTGCAGGCAAACAATACGCCAGGTGAAACGTACTCTGCCAGGTAACATGGGCACTATCACTTTAAATCAATATTTTCACATGTCTCTACATAATATATTGAAGAGTGTGTTTGTTCCGTATAAAGTCATACTTCGCGATAACCTACAGTTTTGCATAAACTATCCTGCTGCTTAAACTAGTCGAATGCGCTATTTTTCACACCGAAATATGCTGGGTGAAAGGTTGAAATAATTATTTTTGTTTTCCATTTGAATATCATGTGAAAGCCTCGAATTCACAGTGCAGGACTTTTTATTAGCTTTTTTGAAGGTGATAGAATTAAGCTATCTACGCGAAGTGTATACCATCCTACAAAGAAATGAGTTTTTTTATCCATGTGAAAGGATTGGGCATTTAATTCTAAATCGCTCGAAAATTGTTTAATTTCGGAGTTGCGAAATGAAAATTGATTTTCCCATATATCTTATTTGAAACGGAATTATTCCAAGGAATCGAACTTGGGATACTTTTTCGAAAATTTAGATTTATCCCGACCCTGATGGAAATTTGGGAGAAAGTAGCAATTGGAAAATCTATCCGTTATATCCGAAGTCCGTTCTATCGAGGTCCGATATACCGATGGTCCACTGTACATTCATTCTCTTTGTAGAAGGATATACGCAACTATTTTAAGTTTAAGATATATTTGTTTCACTTTGGAAATTTCGGTATGATAACATAATTTTGAAGTTTCTTTATTCCCTTCATTTCTGACGAGCCATATACTAGTATAAATATAATGACATGGATTCCGGATCCCAGAAATAATACGATACAATGCTTCATTTCTAAACCGGTCCCTAGCTAACTGGATCAAGTAAAGTTAACGACCAAATATGTCTGTTTTTACTTTCTCATATACGAAGTATATTGAGCAAGTATTGTTATCGCGAAAAAATTCGACCACGAGATTTTGACGGAAATATACGTTTTAGGTGTAGCTGAGTCCGAAAAAGTGGTTTTCGCAATTCTTCAATAATACCAAATAGTTCATATTTCTCAAAAAATAAATATAAGGTCGGTTTATTCTAGGCAACTTGAACAATAATTTGATTTTCTCAAAAACGGCTAGAACGATTCCGATAAAATTTCGTACAGTTACTTGAGTATACGTCTGCAATAATACTACGTATTTCATTTTTCTCAATGAATGAATATAGTAAGGCTAGTTTATTCTTGGGCAACTTTAACAAAAATTGGATTTTCTAAAAACCGGCTGATACGATTTTCATTTTCTAAAGACGCATATATTATGAGAAAGTTTGTACTATGTATGTTGTGAGATGCATGTATGTGAGTTACTTTGTAGTGAAAGGGAAGGCAAAGCTGTTGGTTGCCTTCGGGACGGAGGCTAGTTCATACATGATCGCTCTCACGACGAGATGTGTTTTCGGTGAGCTCCACACACCAAGTGTAATGGTAGTGTTTATTCTCTTAAACAGTGCAATTCAAACACTAACTATCAACGTGCTTAGATACACAGTGCTAACAAGGATTCATTTCAAGTGTTCTGTTTTTTTGAGTCTGTTTTTCACCCCTTAATTGTGTCGAAGAAATATAAATCTGGAGATTGTTCCACCTATGTTTAGCCTTATTGGCTTGTGTCGACTACATAACTGGGACCACATTTAAAAGTGACCGCGAAGCTGACCCCTCGACCGTCATTAACTCGGGTTAGAGGCCCATCCTCAAATCCGAGCTCAGGTGTCTTCACCCTCTCAGCAGGGGGGCACTAGCCGACCACGTCTTTTGCAATAAAATTTAAACTATTTTATGTTGTTAACTTAGTGCGATTGTGACTCAAGCAACATATTCGGGTGAATGCGCTGATCAAGAGCGTCTTTTTAACGGAATTCTACGATAAATAATAACATATTTACGCTCACATCTAATCTTGACGCCAAGGAATACCAACCTCTTAAGATTTTTCGGACGGGATTGTAATGAAAGCAGACATTCGCGAGACGGTGCGGAGGGTGTAACTCTTGGTTGTTATATGGTGTTAGATGGGAGGAAAGGGAAACCGCTCATAACTAAAAAGCTTTACAACCTTTTTCAATCAAACTTTCAGGAATCACTTGACTATTCAACTTTTCAATTTAAAACTGCTCGCCGTGTACATAGTAGTTCTGGGTTTGACTTCAGGGCATATCTTTTCTCCATTTGAATAACATGGGCAGAGCTGAAACGAAGCGAGGCCTTTTTTCTTTAGCATTTTCAAATATCTTAAAAATGAGATTTCGACGCGGTATTTTCACAGTTATGCCGAAAAAAGTATGGAAATAAATTTCCATATCGTAGAAATTCAAATCTCTTTCGGAAAAAGCCAAAAATTAGGTTTAATTAATATTTTTCGTAATTTTTTACGAATTTATTCAATTCGTCGTGATAAAATCGTTTTTTATATGTCCATGACTATTATTACTCTCTGGAACATTCGATTATATGGATTTTATATTCTTTTTGCGTTTTAGTGTACATAAAATTTGGTGTCACTAATTTTTATTTTATTTTAACGTAATACTCAATTCACGCCTACCCGTCATATTTCACGGGAAATTACGCTAGTCACTTATAATAATAGACAATTTTTTGTTGGTTGGTTGGTGATCATAGAAAAATGCGATTAACTACATAAAACTCCAACGATAATGTGACTGAATTCCAAGAAGAACGGCGAGTTTTGAGACCAATGTCTGTAATGAGTTCCGAAAAATATTCTCCTTGGCTGCCATTAAAATGCATCTAGATAGGCCATTTCCCTATCATGAAAAGAGTATTTTCATTTGGAAGATCAAATGACTTAGACCGCCCCCTCCCCTCAGCTGGGCGCGCCACTGTCCTTTATTCTAAGACAAGGGTGGTGTGCATTAGCTAGTCGCCGTTCTTCTTGGCATTCAGTCACATTATCGTTGGAGCAAGGTTTTGGTACCAATGCCGTAATGACTTTCTGAAAAGTATACGTATGTGAGTTCTGAGAGAATGTCATTCATCTGGAAATACCTTTATTTGCATGTAGGGTGACGAGTAAGATAAAAATTGAAGTAGTTCGCCAAATGCTTCAGGCGTGCTTCTTATCCGTTGCAGAGAGGATGGATTTCCTAAACAGCATTTCCTCGTTCAAAGCGCACATATCGAAGGGGGGAATTATCTATTTCCTTCTTTCAATGGAGCTGATTCCGGAGAAAAGGAAATGTTTATGTGGATACCTGCGGAAAATTTGCTCTAGAGGGAGGGAGCAATTACCTTTTTATAGGTGTGGGGTAAGGAACTGCCAAAAACGGAATTCAATGAAGAATGGGAGAATATTCGCGAATTTCCGAACTAGTTGCGAAGATGTCCTGACAATATATCTGTTAGAAAAGAGTTCGCCAACATTAACCGTAGGGAGTCCAAGAATAGCGGTAGACTGAGAAGTAGAAAACTAAAATTGTTAGATCAAGTGGCGGGGAAATCCAGAACGAAATTATCCGTAGAAAACAAAATAAAAATTATTATTATGAACTGCCGAAGCATTCGAAGGAAACAGGCTGATTTTTCCCACTTAGTTAAAAGCCATCGTGCAGACGTTGTATTGGAAACTGAGAGCCGGCTATCGGGCGACATTAATTCTAACGAGATTTTCCCACCAGATTACGTGGTATATCGCAAAGACAGGAGGGAAAGAGTCGGAGGCGGAGTTTTCAACGCCGTCAGAAAGAGTATATCAAGCTAATTAGAGGAGATTAACGTCAGCGAACACTGCGAAATGATATGGTGCTCCCTTCGTACGAGAAATGGTAAAAAATTATTTTTTGCTCATTTTACCGCCCACCTGACTCAGGAGTCGAGAACATTAGAGAACTCAGTCGTACATTGCAGGTGATAGCTAGGAGAAAGAACGACCCAGTAATCATTCTTGGAGGAGACTTTAATCTTCCACCGATCGATTGGAAATCTGTAACCTATGTTAGTGGTGGAAAAAATAGAGAAGCTTGTCGTGAATTAATTGAAGCATTCACTCTAAACTCGCTACAGCAAATCGTCAACGAGCCGACGCGATATGACAACAACGGAAACGAAACATATTAGATCTGCTAGCCACTACCCACCCACTATCGACTAGAAACCTACAAATCGACGACGGCATAGGTGATCATAAAATAGTAATTGCCGACTTCAAATACACCCCTGCGACAATATATATATAAGCCAACGCGATTAGTCTATATCTTCAGTAAAGCAGATCTCCCAGGTTTAAAAAATTATGTTACAAACCAAATAGCGACATTTATCAAATTTGCGAATAGTAACAGCGTAGATGACTCTTGGACGGAAATATTGCGAATAATTCGAGAAGGGCTAAAAACGTTTGTCCCAACTAAAGCAATTCGTGATCGCAAGGACCCGAGGTGGGTGAAACCGAAACTCCGTGCCTTGCTCAAGAAACAAAGACGGCATCACGCGCACATAAAGCACCTTAAAGAAGTTAAAAAAACTCATTTCTTTGTAGGATGGTATACACTTCGCGTAGATAGCTTAATTCTATCACCTTCAAAAAAGTTAATAAAAAGTCCTGCACTGTGAATTCGAGGCTTTCACATGATATTCAAATGGAAAACAGAAATAATTATTTCAACCTTTCACCCAGCATATTTTGTCAAAGTATTACGGCATGGAGCCTTGTGAAATTAACCTCACTACTCTTGTAAATGAGGATAAAAGCACCTAATGGCATTTACAAAATCAAGAAACAAGTCCTCGGCCGTCTGGTGCTTGCTTCTCCATACGTATTCTACAAGATATGACTCAAAGGTTTCCACCGAAGTACGCCCTATTCGTCTCTTCATATCACGTTTGGTTTTGGACCAGTAGCACTCGATATTCTGTGTGTGGGTTTGCTTGTCCTTCGGGCTGACGAAATTCAAAGAATGATTCACCGTTTGGTGGCAGTACCCTAACCCCCCCGCCAATCCTACGTATCCCCTCCACATATCTGTTTTAAGGGAAGTTCCCTTCTCAACATATTTCGTAATAACTTCTTGTAAAGTTTTTGCGTCACGTTTGGGCGCGACGCACAGAAAACTCTCGCGAGTGAACCGGTCGATTCCGCCTACAACCCACCTTGTCTTGCGAATACGGCCGCGATTGTACTTTCGATGCCCGAACGCACTTTCACCTACCTCCACAATGTGTCCTACACCACCGATTTTGTTGCTGTTTTCGATGAGCCACACACAAACGAGCTCCCGAAAAGCTGTAATTATCTTCCCTATAGTGTGCCTATGTAGCCCTGTTTCCCTGGTAATAATGGAAATAGGGTATTTTTGGATCCACCCCACATTTACATTTATATCAATACCCTGCAAGCCGCTAGAAGCGTTTGGCAGGGGGTGTCACAACACCAAGTGAAGTCTAGCTAATTCCTCTGTTGGATTGTCTTATCGCGTCTGGGAAAAAGGATCGGTAGTATTTCTCTGTTCTAGCGGTAATTTCGACATATTTTCTCCTGCACTGTCATCTAACATTACGTTCACTAACACCGATGGGGACGACTATGCCGCGTACGTCTTCAACGAATTCGGAACTTTCAAATTTTTCAAATAGTTTCCTTTTGTATTCAATTCTTCTACTCTTCAACGTCTGCCATTTCAGATCTCTCAATAACTCTGATACACTCGCATCATACCGATATTCTCCTTTTACAAATCTAGCCGCTCTACGCTGTACCATTTGGAGCTCTCTAGTTAGGACCTCCTCGAAAGGGTCCCAGACGGCGCAACAGTATTCCACGATGGGTCGTATTAGGGAAAAGTATGCGATTTCCTTCACATTCGAGGGGCATCCCCGCAGGACTCTAGAGGAAAGCCCTCGAATTCTGTTTGCCGATGCTATAACGGTTTTGATATGCTCTCTACTAGACAAATTGCTACTGAGAATTACTCCTAGGTATTTGTAGCTATTGACGTATTTTAGCTTTTGTTCAGATATTTGGTACGGGTAACGGTTGAAATTCGTGGAGCGCGTGAAGTTCATTGCGGCGCATTTCTTTATATTCAGATCGAGTTGCCAATCTTTACACCATTTCGTAATAGCCTGAAGGTCCTTTTGCAAATTCTCCTGATCGTGTATTGTGTTGATTTCTCCATACACAAGTGTGTCATCCGCGAAGAGTCTAACTTTACACTTTTTATTATCCGCTAAATCATCTATATATATCAAGAATAACACAGGTCCGATTACACTTCCCTGAGGCACGCCGGAAGTCACTTTGACGTCGTCTGATGCAACTCCATCGAGGACTACTCTCTGGGTTCTATCGGAAAGAAACGAGGCGATCCAATTTACAATTTCCTCGTTAATTCAATAAGCCCTTAATTTTTGCACTATTTTCACGTGAGAAACGGTGTCGACTAACAGAGGAACGGGGGTGCTCTATGGCCAACCGTTCGGGTCAATCCAAATCGTAAACAGATTAAATTTATCCCGAATGTCGTTTCAATTGTCACGACGCTTCAAAACGCTTGCTGACAGAGTCAAATATCCGTTCTCACCTTTTATGAAACAAATCTATCATGAGAGTCCCGTAATTTCTCATTCTCACGCGGATTTATTTTCTTGTTATCTTTCTCCATGAGACCAAGAGTGATCCATCGAACTGAGTTTTTCTAAACAACTGTAGAAAAAATTGGAGCGTAGTTCTTGGTTGATGAAAATGCCATTAAAGTAAGGAGAGTTAGGAATATTTCACTCAGTTGCCTTAGAGATCTTTCTGAGGTGTGACTTATTCAGAGATCGCGACCCTTGGAGGACCTTAGCTCGTAATAACTGTAAGTAAAATCACCGATATTTTGCATTATAATATGAAGTTTAAATTGTATGATCTACTGCGACATGTGCAGTATCTTTCACATGAAAGCATTAGAAATTTGTAACATGAACTTTAAAAATGCTTGGATTTAAAGAATCACTAACAAACTGACTGATTTGGATGGCTCTGAAATATTTGAGTAAAAAACACCACTGTATGTTTTAATAACATCTTGTTGGACGCCGTTAAATGTGTTACAATTTATTTTACGAAATGATTTGGCTTCAATTAGGGATGACTACCAGTATTGGAAAACCGGAATTAATACCGGTATTGAATTAGACACACAATACCGATATCGGATTTTTGGTATTGAAAAGTACTTTTTGGAAGCAATACCAAGTCACCAAAAACGTGTATATTAATCAAATTAAACATGATATTGATATCTTTTATGCCTGTGTAAATCAGTAAATTTAAACTTTTTCTGTACGACCATACTTACTACGTAATATTTATTTTTTGATATGTTTAAGAATTTTATAGCCTGTATATGTCCATATTTTTTAAACAATTCATGCAGTTTATTGAATATTTAAGAGTGAGGTTCGATCTTATGGTTAATGTGATGAAGTCATGATATGCGAACTTTTTAAACTAATATATATTTAGTTTTTTCAAAGTACAGATTTATGTAGTTACTGAAATACTAATATCTTGCTTTTAAACTCTATTTGATATATTGTAAGGAGGAAGGTTTATTCCATTATTAATATCATATCTGAGTGCTTACGTTCGTATGTGCGTGCGTGTCTGATGAATTGCCAAATGATTATTTGTAACAGTTTTAGAAAGCTTATGCTTTGGTATTGACGCTAATGTCCATTTTCAATACTACTAGAGTCCCGAAGTTCCTGCTGCATTTATTCGGTTTTCATCCTAATATCAGAAATGAAGTATTTACTTGAAGTATAGATTTATAAAAAAATATTTTTATCTCCTATGTACAGATGATGATAGTGGAATTCCAAAACCGGAGTGTGTTATTTGTGGATATATGTTGTCTAACGGTGCAATAAAACCGTCAAAACTCAAAGAGGCATTTAAATACAAAACATAGAGAAATGAGTTCAAAGCAGAAAAGAGTTCTTTGAAAGAAAGCATGCCGATCTGAAATGCCCTCAGAAACAGATCTTCAAAGTGTCACACATAAATATAAGGGCTATTCGAGCTTCTTATAAAGTAGCGCTTCGAGTTACTAAGAACAAAAATCCATACACAATTGGTGAGACGTTAGTGAAAGGCTGTATTAATGACGTCTGCATGGAATGCTGGGCGAGCAGGCTGCAAAGAAAGTGAGTCAGGTGCCACTTTCAAATGACACTATAGCTAGACGAATTTTAGATCTGTCTCAAGATATGGAAGATCAGCTCATAGAACAGATTAAATTAGCAAAGTACTTCTCTTTACAGCTTGATGAGTGTACAGACGTTTCAAATGCGGCTATTCTGATGGTGTATGTGCGCTTTGAATTTAATGGTGATTTGAAGGAAGAGTTCTATTTTTCTGCTTCACTACAGACAAAAACAACTAGTTCTGAAATTTTCAAAACTTTGAACGACTACATCGTTAATAAATGTAGGTTGGACTTCAAATTTTGTGTAGGCGTATGCTCTGTTGGCGCTGCCGCAATGACAGGACGTTCAGGAGTTGTTACGCAGATTAAGGCGCTTGCTCCAAGTTGCAAGTCGACGCATTGCTTTCTTCACCGAGAAAGTCTTGTAACAAATAATTGTCACCAGAACTAAATAGTGTGCTCAACGAAGTTGCGAAAATTGTTAACAATGTAAAGGCGAATTCTTTAAATTCGAGACTATTCTCTGCATTATGTGATGCTATGGGAGCTGAGCATAAACAGCTCCTGTTGCATGCCGATGTACGTTGGTTATCGAGGGGAAAAGTTTTGTCAAGAGTATTTGAGTTACGAAATGAGCTTGCCCTGTTTTTTCAAGACAAAAAACCAATTTGGTCCCAGTTATTCAGAGATGTGGATTGGATAGCCAAGCTGGCTTATTTGGCTGACATCTTTGCAGTCATGAATGATCTCAACACCTCCATGCAGGGAAGGATGGCTTCATGCTTTACGATGGCTGACAAGATCGATGGACAGAAACGAAAGCTAGAAGCATGGAATAGTCGAGTTTCAAGAGATTGCTATGACATGTTTCACAATTTAGCAACAGTCATCTCCGATGCAAGCGAAGAGATTAATATTACATCTCTAAGAAAGGTTATCAGTGAACACTTGAGGAATTTGGAAGAACGTTTTGAGTTTTACTTTCCAACAGAAGAAGATCCACGGAAAGGGAATGGATGGATCCGAAATCCATTTATCCCACTGAAAGATGAAATAACTGTCACTATGGAGGATAAATTGTTGGAGCTGACTGCTGACGGAGGTTTGAAGATGATATTTGAGACTACAAACTCACTAGCTTCCTTTTGGATAAAAGTGAAAGCAGAATACCCAGAGCTTGCTGAGATTTCTCTGAAGACTTTCCCATTTCCTTCAACATACTTGTGCGAGATTGGCTTTTCAACAGTGAGTGTTATTAAGAACAAGCACAGGAATAGTCTGTATAACCATCCTCCATTACGCGTGGTACTGTCTTCCATCGAACCACGACTGGATAAGCTGGCAAAAAATAAGCAGACCCATCTTTCAAATTAGAAAAGCTTACGTTTCAAATAAATAATCAAAATTTTCGTTCTACTTTATTTAGTAAAATTGTTTATTCTAATATTTAAAGATACATTTTTGTAATATATTTCTGAAAACACTTTGCAGATTTGATTTTTTATATATTTATTATAACAGTATTATTTTCTCTACCGGTCCCTGGAACTTAAAAAAAAATTTGCCGGTCCGCCACAACAAAAAGTCTGAGAAGCACTGCTCCTGAGTACGTGGTACCTAGGTAAGGCGTACTCCAGAGTCTGTCTTGCCTAGAGTACACCTTACCTGCCACACCGGTGCAAGCCTCATTTTAATTGCATTTTAAAATTACTTCAAATCCTATATATAATTTTGGAAGTGTCCGTCCGTCCGTCCCCCCTGTATCTCAGAAGCCGTTTGTCGTAGAGGTATGCGGTAAACTGCGTTTTGTTTCTACAAGATAGGAGGTCCCTAGAAAACTATTCTCATTTTCATAAAGTCCCAGGTTCGAATCCAGGAGACAATCATATGTTCCCATAAGTTTACACGGTATTTGCGAGTTTTCAGAGTGCAAGGTTTTTTTCCTTCATTCGTTAAAATACGTAAATATGGACCGATTTTCTTCGTTTTTACTTTATTTGACGGCTAAAACTCTATACTATCTTATTTTTGAAATGTTTACATGTTACACGGTCGAGATTTTCAGAAATACGCAATTGTTTTCGAATTTTTACGGATATTTCGTACTCTTTCCGGGCGTTGCTAAGGCGACCGTCATTGTTGCTTCCGATGCAATTAATACCAATTAAACCTTCAAATAGGTGAAATAAGAGCGTTATTCGCTCCGCACTTTTGCTTAAGCATCGAAATTAATGATACATAGCAACACAAATATTTACGGATAATTATTCTGTTGACTGCATATGGGAAACGTTTCTAACGATTTAATCGAAGCAATTGAACCTTCATTTCATCGTTTGAATGCTGGAATCTTACCTTTTTGTAAGTAAAATTATTATATTATACATCTATAATGTTTATTAACGCAAATAGACTCACGCATACATTTAAAATTAAATGAGAATAGGGACATTCGTTATTTTTTAACACATTACATGTTTATCTTCTCTTCATTGATAATCAAATTAACCGGTTGCATTGATTCCTATATAAAAAAGAAAGGACATATTATGCAATAATAAGAAACAAAGAAAATTATAAACATAAATGTTCGTGATAAATTACTTTGTAGCATTAATATCCTCTCTAATATGACTTAAAGTGTAGATTTCTGACTGACTTATGGTTTATTCTCCCGAATGGAGACGGAAGACTTAACACACAAGCTCTTAAACAGAGCTAGATAGGTATGCTCTATTTTTGCCACCAATCTCATGGGTGTAAACCGGACAGCGTTAAGGGGCAGAGCCCCGTTACTTAAAGAAACCTCTAGCGGAAGGAATTGAATTGAACTATATGATCATACGACTTGAGTGCATAGTCCGATAATATTATTTACTAAAAATAATATGTCAAACTTTAGTATACAAAGAAAAGTAAATATTTACCGATAATTATTCAGTTAACTGCGTATGGGAAGCGTTTCTAACGATTTATTCAAAGAGGGTGAATCTCCATTTCATCATTTGAATGCTAGAATCTTACATTTTAGTAGGTAGAACCAGTATATTATACATCTATAATGCTTATTAACGCAAATAGGCTAACGCATAATTTCAATTTAGATGAGAATAAGGACAAACGTAATTTTTTGACACATTACATGATTATCCTCTTTACATTGAGATAATGGAAGTGGAAAAATGTACCTCTGTGACGTTGTCTTATCCATTGTTTACATTCCTCTATAAAATGATCTTACCATTGAAATTACCCTTTTATTTTTCACTTGAATTCCAGTATTACATGCATTAAACGTTTAATTTGAGCTATTTCGAAACGTAGGCAGAAAATAATGAACAGAATAAGAAACTTTATAATGTTTTATTCAAAATATTTCATAACCGAAGATTGTAGGACAATACTTTATTATTCTAATCTCAAAAAGAATGAAAGCCTGCAATTCGAGAATTCCACTTTTAAATGTTATTTTATGCGAAATGGAAAAGTTCGCAATCAATTATTGCGTAGCATTCATTTCCTGTTTAATATGAAATTTTAAATGCAGATTTCTGACTGATTTTGCATTATAAATTGTCAATACGCGCACACAGCCGTGCCCTCAGTGAGATTCGAACCCGCTAACCTTACCAATTCCTGGGAAATGCATTAGTATAGTTAAACGGGAATTATTGAAATCAACTTTTTTTACACACTCCTTAAATTTTGATAAATTTGTTGAAAAAAACGCGCAAACATTGCGCGGGTTCATCTAGTTAAGATAAAAATTCCAGGTTTTAATGATAAAATGGGTAAAAGAGTGAATATTATCATTTTCTAAAGTAGAATACGAATCAATGCCGAATTACCTTCAGTATTCGATTTTAACTGCTTAGAAACGATAAATTTTAAAATTTATAACAATGGCAAATTTTATCTACCATGGAAACACTACATTTCTCTAATATGGATTTTACATATTACCTTATATAATAGCAATAATAATAATATAATACATATATATAGGGAATTAATGGAATAAATACATATATTACAAAAATCTATGATTTTCGAAATTAACTTAAAAATACAGGGTGATTTTTTTATTCGAGAACCCTGAAAATATATATATATATATATATATATATATATATATATATATATATATATATATATATATAGCCGGCCCCGGTGGTAGAAGAGCGTATTGGCCTACCATCGCTGAGGTCGCGGGTTCGAATCCCGCCGAGGGCCTGGATGTTTGTGTCGTTTTCATAATTTCATATTTCATCAATCATGTGTGTGTGATTGATGTGGAAGGCAACAGGAAACCACCACATCATATGTGTTTATTCCCTAGTCATTTCAAACCAACCTTATGGTTGAAAACTATGAATGAATATATATATATATATATTCAGGGTTCTCGAATAAAAAATCACCCTGTAGTATGATGCTGTGATTTCCAGTTACACGCAATATCATTTATTATGAATACCACTATATTTTAGTTTGTTATGATAACTTCTATAAAAATCAATATTTATATATTTTACATTACAGTAAAATTAAATTTTATATATTTTAACAATTTTTGTCAATTTCGTATTTTTGAAAACGCAGTAATTAATTTCAGTGTGCATGAAGAAGGGTTTGAAGTGTATTATTTATAATCTTCGTTTGGAGGTATGTATTATTTATAGTTGGATAGTATGATAAAGTGGAATCTTCTTATAAGAGTAATCGTGTTCATATAGTCGTAGTAATTAAATAATGTATTATTTAACTACTACCTCTATATGAACGCGATTAATAATAATATATTTGCACATTGAAAAATCGAAAATTACATGTTAACTAATGAGGTAATGGGATCGTCCTTTGGAGTCCAATCAGCAACTTATCTCGAGATTATTTTATTTTTCTTTACTTCAAGTGACGGTGTTTTAACAGTTTCGAAAGTTTCAGTATTTAATAGATAGGAAAAATGCCCAAAAGAATCCTTTATAAAATAATCTTCATTTAATAAATTTTTTGTTTTCTAAAATATCATCAGATCCATTGAAAATATATAACTATAGTATTATTATGCTTTCGGAACTCTGCTACGTCACGCGTAATTAACCAATGAGAACGCTGTATTTTCAATTGGTTCCAAACCAATGTAAGGAATGCTTAAATGCGCCCGGGAGGGGTACGAAAAATCCACAAAATTTCGAAACAAATAGCGTATTTCTGAAAACTTCGACGGTCTAACATGTAAACTTCGCAGGAATAAGATAGTATAGAGTTTTATTCGTCGAATAAAGCAAAAACGAAAAAAATCGGTCTATATTTACGTATTTTGATGCTTGAAGGAAGAATACGTTGCAAGTCAAGAACTGGATTCATACGTGTTATCTTATGGAAAAATGTTAATCCCCTATATTGGCAGCACTGATGAATCTCAGTTGACCAAACCTTGACCATTCACTAAGTTAGGATGTAAGGAAGAATCGTACCAAATTTGGTTATTCTAGCTTTTACCGTTTAGGAGGAGTTCCATGAACAAACCAACAAACACACCCTTCAAAATATATTATATTAGATATATTATAAGGAATATCTAAATATTCAAAAATACACTATGTACATTTCGGGAGCTAAGCTCCCATCTTCAGTAGCTAATGTAGAATGAAAGTGTGGTTAAGGGTATTTGAACTGTGGCGTGTTCTTGTGAAAGGAAAGGGAGGGGTGATCGTTAAACAGTAAAGAGGGGAATGGGGAAGAGGGCCGAGATCATTATTCATTACATTGTATTTATGTTTTTTAATGCTCTCATAGGCGTCTAGTTTGTTGTATCGCTTTTAATAGTGTTATATGTTTAAGGGTGATGGAATATTTAGAGATTCCTTTTTCTTTTTGAGTGCGTGTTTGATTGTTCGTCTAAAAGTTTGTGCCTGTATGAGTGAGGGAGTTTAGTGTTTCTTGTTTGTTTCTTGAGAGTGTGTGTGAGTTATTGTTCGTCGGACAGTCTTGTTTTTTGCTGAGTGATTGGTTACCTACTAGTGCCCTGCATTTCACCATTTCGGTGAGTGGCAGAGGTTGCGACCTTGACATCATTTCTCTTGTGAGGTGCCTTCCAGTAAACCTGTAAGTTTGACGTTTCTTTTTTCTTTCTTCATTTGTTTTCCGTTTTTTCCTTGTCTTGTCCCTAAATATTCAAGTTCTACGGTTAAGGAGTTTCCTTTCAAATCCTCTTTTAAATACAAATTCTTTTACAAGCGTTATATATCATCTTCGTTACTTTTTCCTCAAAGTGGCTTTGTCTTTATGTTTTTTTATTTTTTATTTATTCTTATATTTCAGAATTTAAAACACTTTTGCACAATAATAAACTGTTATTACCCTTATAATTAATTAAACAATCAAGCCCTTTCTTTTCTTTTTTTATCCAGCCGTATCATAAGGTATTGCCTAGAAAGGAGTGATACGGATATACGCTTAGTGAATGCTTCGAATGTCATCTACTTATCAGCAGCAATGCAGCGCGCTATGCTTAAAATCAGCATCGGATCGTTTAATATATTCATGTCTGCAGGGTGTTATATTCTCCTACATTCTAAATAAGAAGCAGGTGTCTATAAAATATATTTTCCACCTGTTAGGGTTATGTCACGTAATTTAATACGTTAAATAACATTTTCACATAATTTAGAAGACATCGATTAAATCGCGGGTGTTAGATCCCTGTTTCGTGCATTCAAAGGTATAACTGGTGCAACCATTCGCTTGACTATCTTGCGATTCTCCATCAAAGACGCTAAGTCATCATGGTGCTGATTATTGGAAAAGGGTTGTGGCCCCTTGACCTGTTGAGTTTATGTAAACATATGACGTGACTGTAATACTAAGAATTATTCTATAATCATCGAATAAAACGCAACGTTTCATTTTTAGGCGCGTTTCACCTCCAGCGTGAGCGCCTATTGTCGTCGGTCTGTCCGTCCGTCCGCATGTTCGTTCTCGGCTTCTACGGAACGGATTTTCATGAAATTTGGTATTAAGGACTTACAATCAAAGATAATATGAAAATCGCAAAAACGAATCACGTAATCCAATCAGGGGTACCACTTTACTGGTGATAAAATATGAACTTTCCGTCATATCTCGTGAAGTATTGCTCATATCAAAATATTTTTTCAATAAAAATTGTAGAACTGGTAAATTAGAGTATTTCTTTTTCTATACATTTTTTTGTAGGAGTAGCCGTTATCAAGAAAATCGAACAAGAAAGTCTTAAATCGAGTTGAACTTAGAACTTGCATGGTTACTCCTTCATTGTTGCTAACATAAACAATCTCACAAACAAACGTTTCATTTCCTTATGTGTGCATGCAATATTTTGAAATAGGAAGAAAATGGATTATTTATGATGAAGAAAAGAACTTTAAAACGCTATTTCCCTTACGTACAGCCGTACAGGTGTATCATTTCTTTCTAATACTCCATTGCACGAAACGGGCCCATTTGTGATACGCTGTACATTTTCCTAACTTGTTTTTACATTTTAGCTATTCAGAAGACTTTTCTTTTTGTATTTCGCTTGAAAAGACGCTCACACTTTATGATTTTAGAAAACTATAAAAGATGAGTTCCACGTTAGTTTCTTTGTTGAAATAATTTATTATTAATTTTAAACCTAAGTTCTATTATCTGCTATTCAATGCCTCAATAGCAATATTAGGTTTATATTCGCAGCCAGAGAAGAACCCAGGAAAGGCCATGTTCGGAATTCGATCGGCGTCAAGATCGAAGCAAAGTACGAACCGATAGGTATTGCTGAATCACAGTGGAGCACATCGGTGTCGCCTGCCTCCTCCCCCCCCCCCCCCCCTCGCCCTCCCCCTTCTTCTTCTTCTTTCGAACCACCTTCCTTTCACTCGGGCCCTTCTCTCCTCTGCCTCCATCTGGACATCTCCAAGATCCGTTTTTAACGCACCCAAGCCCAGATGCCTTTAACTGTAAAGAGCGCCCCCTCGGAAATACGCATTTGTTCTTACAGTCTGTGGACTAGAGTTACCATTAGTGCGTCAGAGGACAGGACGATAGGATGTAGGGATGGGCGATCTTACCCTGAAAGACCGATTCTGTGAATCGATCTTGATCGTACTAATAAAGATCGATTTACCGATAAGATCGATTCAAGAAAGATCGATCTTCGATTCTAGCCACAAGGAAGGTTATAAACTAAAAGAATAATTTTCGTGTTACAATTTTTTTATTATAATAACGATCGATCTTCGATTCAAGCCATAAGAACCAACATTTTACATTAACATTTTATAATCATAATAAAAAGAAACGAAAATTAAAAACATAAAAGTTGGCGGTCAATTAATGTGTAGCATTAATTTCCTCTCTAATATGATTTTTAATTTTACAGATTTCTGACTGACTACTATTCGCATAATAAATGGCCATGCCCTCAGCTAGATTCGAACCCGCGAACCTTACATTGGAAACAAAATACATATATTAAAATCCTATACTGGGGAAATGCATTATTAGTGTAAAATGTGAATTATTGAGATCAATTTATTTCACACACCTTAATTTATTATAAATTAATTGAAAAAAACCGCGCAAACATTGCGCGGGCACAGAGAGTAAGGTTAAGTTGTCGACTAGGTTTGATGCCCACCACTTGAGTTCACAACTGCCCCTCTCCTTCATTGGCATCCCACCAGGTGGGGTCGAACGATTCTCGATTCTGGGCTAAAAGAATCGATCCACATAAAAATCGTAGAACAAAAGATCGATCCAAAAAATCGAATCGGCCTTGTAAAAAGATCGATCCTGTAAAACATCGATCTAGGATCGCCCATCCTTAGTCAGGGCCGGCTCAAGACATTTTGGCGCCCAAAGCAGATTTCAATTATGGCGCCCCATCGATACATAAATTTTACATTAAAATTCGGTAGTTTAGTAGTATAATAGAATATAATTATTTTGAAGTTTTGTGTATTTTTATGATTAACCGTTTTGATAAAAAAACAAGGTTTTATTCACAGAAAAATAAATTTGAAATGTCACAAAGAAATTATAAATTGTGCGATACTTATTTCAATGACAATGAGATTGATTGGAACTTACATCGCTATACGTACGCACAGATGGGGCTCAATCAATGGTTGTCAAACTTGCTAGTGCAGTAAGTTTCATAAAGAAGGCATCGAAAATTCAACATCGACACATTGCCTCATTCATACATAAGCACGCATTGTAAAACGCATGAATAAAGGCAGTGACGAACTTATCTAAAGCTAATGGTACAAATTGGTCTTGGAATGAAATAGAAAGGATGAAATTGATTCTTGATTGCAAAATGCACTTGGGAGTCTGTGAATACTGCAAAGGAAGGATGCAGGGGAAAAAGAAGCTACAAAACGAATCGAATCAAACCTTATCGTGGAAGTGCCTTTGGAAAGACGTTCCCAAAAAAAATTATTAAAACATATGGGTTGGGATGAAAAGCGGGCTTTATCGTGAACAAATGAGACTCCAACTTTATGACTGATTACGAATTTAAACAGCAAGATAAACATCGTCTATTACCTGGAATCATTACAACAAAGGACAACTTTCGTTACAGAAACAGCTCACGAATTTGTTACCAATTTAAAAGTGAAAATTTAAAACGACCTTCAGGATGAATTTCTTAAAAGGAAATCAAATTTCCCAATAATAGAGTTATTTACCTCAAATTTTAAAGAGAAAAACCTCTACATTAAACTACTTATGAAAGGTTGATTCAAGAAAGCGTATAATAGCAACAAACTTATTTGAATAAAATTAAAAAATAATTTAACTATACAACGTGAAAGATATAGGTATAGAAAAAGATCGAATAAAAATATGTATATACTAAATTCCTGGTTTAGAAATTCTTCGTTGATCGTAAACTAGGTATAGCTCCAACTTCAGGGTGAAACACCCGCTTTTATCAATGGGTATTTTTCCCATTTACACTAAATATTGACGTCTCTTCTTGAGCAAAGACAAAAACATCAATTATGCCAAAGGAAAACTAACCTGTTATAGAAAAAACCTGCTATAACTTGATAACAGATTCTTCAAACACTAAAAGACGCACACCACTCGACTGACTTTTCCACAGCAGCGATGGGCGTATTGGAACTGATGCGGACAAATATTTCTTTTTCGATGTCACCAAAGCAAAATGCGAGGGAGGAGGAAATGTTGAAGGAGAAGGGGCTGAAAACAGTGGTGTGAGAATATGTACCCCGTCCTCACACACCCTAACACAGCGTAGCAATTACTAAGAAGCAGTAAAAGAAACCCAAAAGATATATATTTCGTCCTCAAACAAGAGCCCCAACCAATCACCGAGAATTTTGAATGTGCCTAAATGAATGCACGTGGAAACAAAGAGGAAGCGTAGGAGGGAGAGTCTTGGGATATCCCGCATCCTCCTCGGACTTTTTAAGGTTTTCCTTGGCTCTTGGGCACCCTTGCAAATGTCTCCCACTGGCCAACTTCTGATAAGACTGCAGAGGCTAGTAAGACGGGGGCGATGCCGAGGCATGACCTTTCTCCCCACCCCCCTCCAACCTAAGGGAATGCTCCTCTCTTCAGGCCTTTGGCGCAAGGGGTGCATTGCACCCGGAGAGAAACCCTTGGGGGCGGTAAATCACAGAGGGAATCAGCTAAAAATATTAGGGGTGGTGAGAACTGCTTTCACCCGGTCGGCAAAGATCCCCAGAATGTAAAGGTATGTACACATATGCGCATTTCCCTGCAACAGAACAACGAACTTGGCAAAGTAGCGCAACATTTTGGCGAACGCGAACACGAACGTGCAACATTTCCGCGCAATACACTGGCGATCCATGCGTAGACGGTATTTCAGCGAACCATCAAAGGATGTTGCGCGCGCACGCTGCAACCTGTCTGGACGGGCGTGTAACATTTAAGCGAGCGTAGACGTGTTTACATTCAGTTATCATCTTACCACTAAGAAAGACACGTCGTTTTTCGCATGTGTATATCGTTCAGTTGTAGAGTGTATTATTAAAATGGAGTGGCCAAATGAAACGTTGTTGAAATTTATTGAAATCTATAGCAGCAAACAGGCTCTTTGGGATGAAAAAACAAGAACCATTTTAATAAATTAATGAAAAATGATGCTCGGGAGGAGATCGCAACTGAATCGGTTTCTCAGGTAATGAATGTCAGAAAAAGATGTCAAGCTTGTTATCATCATTCCGGCAGGAAAGAGCAAAAATTTGTAAAAAGCCGTGGAACAGGAAAAGCTATGTATTTTTGCGATTTGCACGAGAACGAAGTGGACTGTAATCTAATTTTAATTCTATGCGAGAGACACTGAGACGGGAACCCAAACCTGAGACAATAATCCACCACTCACCTCTTCTCTTGGGTCCTTTGCCTTCAGTATTAGGGAACTTTCGGCTCCTCCTTGTCGATCCGCACTCTTCCTGTATCCACGACGACAACTTTCGACAGACTTCTCCAACAACTCTCAATCCACGACGACAACCTTCGACAGACTTCTCCAACAACTCTCCGTCCATTTCCTCAGTGAAAAACCACCTAATGACAACAACTTTATTAACTCATCTCTAACCTTTACCGCCTCCTCCGCTGGAGGACTCGACAACACGATGTCATTCATGTAAGTTGCTCTGCAAAGAGCTTGCGCTGCGGCCGGGTAAGATTCCCCTTCATCCTCGATTAATTGTTGCAACGTTCTTATTGCCAAGTATGGGGCCGATGCCACTCCATAGGTTACTGTTGTAAGACTATACTCGACGAGCGGCTGTTCCGAACTTGCACGCCAAAATACTCTCTGTAAATCATAATGCCTCTTACTAAAACAGATATTCCGGTACATTTGGCGAATGTCCGCGATAAGAACTACCTTGTGCATTCTAAATAACAACAAAATATCAACAATGTTCAATTGCAGCTTTGGGCCGCTATGTAAGATCTGATTCAACGAAGGGCCGTTTTCAGTCTTCATGGAGGCGTCAAAGACCACTCGAAACCTTTCGAATTTATCACCGTCGCGATAAATATAAAAGGGCGGGGAGACTATCGGTGGCCCCACAGCCTTAATCATATGGTCTTGCGCCTCGTAATCCGTCGTAAAGGCATTATAGCATTGCCTAAGTTTCTGCTGTTTATCAAGGTGCCGTTCAAGTTGGTGAAACCGGCGAAATGCACTGTTTCGACTGTTTCCTAACAGCGCCTCATCACTTCGAAAAGGAAGCTCAACTACGTAACGACCAGTTTCCAATCTAGATACGGTTGACTGAAAGTGAGATTCACATTGTTTATCATCCTCACTTAGGTAATGAGTGACCGGAGGTTCCTCCACCTCCCAAAATTGAGATTCCATCGTCAAGAAAAACGAATCAATGCGGTTGGCCTCTTGAGGCACCTTTCCCACTAAACAATAGCCCCAAACTGTCTATATTGCACACGGAGCGCCCTTTGGACCTATGACTGCATTACCAATCATTACTGTGCCCAACCATTCAGCACCCGGCAAAATATCAATAGCCTCAGGACGATAATACGATGGATCCGCCAGCGTAAGATTACGTATGTGCGGCCACTGCTGCCTTGCTACCTCCATCGTAGGGCAACGCGCAATATTTTCTATAACTAAGGCTTCAAGCTCTAATGCCCCCATCTTCGGAGTCGGTTTTAATACACAAATTAATTTCCCTTGAGCGACGCCCACCGATGTTTGAGCTAAACCGAAAATGGACGTGATCATCCTTTGAATAGGCAAACCCAAGCGCAGAGCGCACGCATTAGTAATTAATGTTCCTAGACTTGCTCTGTCAATCAAAATTTTTACACTCTGATAATTTCCATGTCGGTCCCGCACCCGACCTTGTGCGGTGGATAACAAAACAACGTACTTTGTAACTTCCCCCTGGGTCTTTGATGAATCAACAACTGCTTCCACAGGAGTGGCCGATGTTATAGACGCACCTTCAATTTTTCCTTGAGCAACGGAGGTGCTTTCTGTATTCGCTCCCTTTTCCACGCTCTTGACTACCCTTTCACTACCCGAGGCTTGATTCCGTGGAGTGAAATGTAGCAATGAATGATGACTAAACGAACAGTACGGACAGGGGTTTCGACTGCGACAAGTTTTAATCAAATGCCCAGACTGCAAACAACTTAGCCAAAGGCGGTATTCCATCGCCACACGAAATCTATCATCAACAGATAAACCCTTAAATTTTCCACACAAGTATAGTGGATGCTTAGCTCCGCAAAACACGCATTTCAAAGACGCGGGAGAAGGATATGCATCCGTGCTTGCCACCTGAGTACTAGTCCGGGCCCCATACAATTTATATTTTTTCTCCATTTGTATTCCCGATGATCTAATACCGGGCGAACTTCCTTTCGAAGGCCCACCTTTGGCTGCTTCCAGCACCCGAGCCTCCTTTTCCAAGAAGGAAATAAAACATTTCGCCGTCGACAACCCTTCCTCCGAAACATTTTTCTCCCACCTCTCTCTCAGATCTGCGCTGAGCTTCTTTCGTAAAATAAACAAAAGAAGTACGGCCCAATCTTCGACGCGATGCCCTAACACCGTTAGAGCGCCCGTATATTCCGTCAACAAGGTAACGAAAGTTCGCAATTGTTCGGGTGCTCGCTCCACTAATTTCAAACCCAGTAGCCCTTCCAAATAGGCGTTCGTTAACAATGACGGTTCACTGTAGCGTGACATCAACAACTCTCACGCCACCGAATAATTCGCACTAGTAATGGGCAAAGATGACACAAACGACAATGCTTCTCCTTTTAGACATGACCGCAAATACATAAATTTCTGTATATCAGACAATTCGGTACTATGATGAATCGTAGCCTCAAACATGTCATGAAAACCTTGCCATGCCTTAAGGTCTCCATTAAATTCAGTTAAGTTCAATCTAGGTAGCGCAATGCCCGATATCCTTGGCCTGGTCATATGTTAGGAGAAACTGACGCATCTTTATTTGACCCCGATCCCTCCAAAAGAAGCATAATTGCCCATATCGCCTTAATGTTATAGTAACTAGATTCAAACTGGACAATCTTAGACTGAAAAACTTCGCCTTGGTCATCATTTTGTTTCTTATAACTCAACACGATTTTCGCCAGAATTTCATGATAGCGATCAAACATTTGATCCAATCCTTCCGACATTACCCGCAATAACGCCGCATCTTTCTTGTTAGCCGGATCCCTTTTGACCCGACTAGCCACCTCCTCTATACGAATAATTTTCTGCGACATTAACTCCTCCTTTACTAATAATTCTTCGATCGTAGGCATGCTTACCAAACGAAAAATGCCACTTTACTATACAAAGTAACAAATTCTCAGCGAAAAGATATGGAGGAAAGCCGACAAACTTTAACGAAGACGAAATTCATTTAACGACAAATATTCATAAAACCCATAGGCCATCCGGCCCGAAGGACCAAATTGTTTGCGATTTGCACGAGAACGAAGTGGACTGCAATCTAATTTTAATTCTATGCAAGAGACACTGAGACGGGAACCCAAACCCGCGACAATAATCCACCACTCACCTCTTCTCTCGGGTCCTTTGCCTTCAGTATTAGGGAACTTTCGGCTCCTCCTTGTCGATCCCCACTCTCCGGTATCCACGACGACAACCTTCGACAGACTTCTCCAACAACTCTCCGTCCACGACGACAACCTTCGACCCACTTCCACCGAGACACAGTGCCTTCATAAAACCCCGACAGCGACCAACCCGTGAGCCGTGAACTCATGCCCCAGGTGACTCCCTCTCGCGCATATATTACGACAGTCCAAGAAAATAGTATACCGCGCGTATTCAATCCTTTAAATGGCGCGAACAGATACATAATTTATTTATTTAACCAAACCAATTTTCCTTCTTTTCATCTTGGAAGCGTATTTATGCACAAAAATATAAGCTGCAGCAGCTACTTGAAGAGAAGTCATGTCTACTCGGAGACCGAAAGGATACTGGCGGAAAACAGGCGAACAACGATTTACAACACCGTGCCGAGCGCCCTCTTGTTGCAAGGTTTGATTCGCTGCTCGATCCGCTGCGCGGTTCGCTGTTCTGTTTCCGGGAAATGCGCATATGTGTACAACATACCTTAACAGTAATAAAATGTTGGAAAAACCACATCCAGCCACCTGTATTCCGTAGTTTTCTCGGAAGCCGCTTTCGGAAATACTATTTTACCATTCGGAGTAGAGCTGCCCCTGAACATTCACTTGAAGTCAAATTTTCACATTCATTCGCAACCTGCAAACACTAAACATATCAATGGAAAACAAAATGGAAAATTTTTGCCAGGAAAATTTGGCGCCCCTAAAAATTCGGCGCCCCAAGCGGTCGCTTGGTCTGCTTGTATTGTTGAGCCGGCCCTGTCCTTAGTAGGATGTGTACCCAAAGCGTGGTCTCAAATGAGGCAGTCGCGAGGGCGTCGGATGTGAAAAAACGTCGCATCGTTCAAGACTGTCACGCACGAATTAATAGAAATTCGATGCGATCTGATGTAATCTCGGGAAATGCGTCTTACTTCTAAATTGCAGCCGACGCAGTATATGTGTGGGCAGAGATATCGCCTAAACAATTGGCTGATTTTTAACACGCGTCGCAAAACGATTTTAACGCCAAAAATTCCGATCAGTCGACAGGAGAAAGGGTGTTTAACTTCCGCAGCTTACAAGACGCAAACATTTTCGAAACTAATCCTTTACCGAAGAGTTTCCTATGCATGGAATATATAAACGCGATATTAAAATTAGGACCGTAACCAACCGTATTCTAAGATAAAATATCGGAAATTCGATTAATTTCCTATAACATGGAAGCCATATGGATAATAAATCAGCGAGACACGAAAAATAAAGCGAAAGAGCTTCTAAGAAACTGAAAATGTCTAAGAGCAATATAAAAATAATTTATATATCTATACCCCAAGTATGGACAAATTAATGTGTTGGCCACATCAGATTTTTTTATATACAATTCTATACAAATGTTATAGAGAATGTAATTTCCTACAACTTTCATTTGAAAGAATATTCCATAGCAGTTATTGTTCAGGAATTATTTATAAATAATTGGTTTTTTTTGTTTCCGTCAAATATCTCTTTAAAAAGGTAGTTATTGGTAATATTCGTGAGAACCAAAGTTGCAGAGAATAATATATCTTCCAGGTTTTGCTTGAAACAAATTTTCATGGAACCATCCATTTCGAAGATATTTTCCTTTTTACATTCTCCATACGTAGTAATGGGAAAGTATTGTGTTCACGAAAAAAATCGACTTCGAGATTTCAACAGAAATACACGTTTAGACTATTTTCGGAATGATTGTGTGCGCGCGTGTGTGCGTGTGTGAGTGCGTGTGTGTGTGCGTGTGTGTGTGCGTATGTGTGTGCGTGTGTGTGTATGTGATTCTGGGCGCTCTAACTCAAAAAGTACTTGCCATATCGTACCAAATTTCATATATAACACTTTAGCATGAGCACAAAGAACTGATTAGTTTTTGGACAATACCAGTTAACCGAAAGTCGAGGTTTATTCGAACCCCGATTCGATTTTTGCGATATTTCTCTGTTAAAACATGATTACTGTATATACAATTCCATATAAAAGTTATAGAGAATGTAATTTCCTACAACTTTCATTTGAAACCATTTTCCAAAGCAGTTATTGTTTAGGAATTATTTATAAAAAATCTGATTTGGCCAACACATGACTTTCTCCATATTTGGGGTATAGATATTAAAATTATTATGAATAATATTACGAGGCAAAATTATTATTTCGTATCGTAAAAGAAGACACGTCCTCCTTATTGCCGTAAATTACGTATATTTTGAATGTTTACAGAATTCACCGCTACATGGTACTGACGCTGTATACTGGTATTAAGATAAAGCGAAATATATACGAAATGGATGGTTCTACAAAAATTAGTTTCAAACAAAACTTGGAAGAAATATTATTCTCTACAACTGTGGTCCTTACGAAGATTACCAATAACGATGTTTTTAAGGATATATTTAACGTAAACCGAAAAACCGGTTATTATAAATAACTCCTAAACAATAACTCCTATAGAAAATTGTTTCAAATGAAAAATGTTGGAAATGACATTCTCTATAACTTTTGTATAGAATTGTATATACAAAAACCTGATGTGGCCAACACATGACTTTCTCCATATTTGGGGTATAGATATTTAAATTATTATCAGTAGCATTATAAGGCAAAATTATTATTTCGTATCGTAAAAGAAGACACGTCGTTGCCGTATATTACGTATATTTTGAATGTTTACAGAATTCACCGCTACATGGTGTTGGCGCTGTAGGCTGGTATTAAGAAAAAGCGAAATATATCCGAAATGGATGGTTCTACGAAAATTAGTTTCAAACAAAACTTGGAAGAAATATTATTCTCTACAACTTTGGTCCTTACGAAGATTACCAATAACGATGTTGTTAAGGAGATATTTAACTGAAACCGAAAAACCGGTTATTTATAAATAACTCCTAAACAATAACTCCTATAGAAAATTGTTTCAAATGAAAATTGTTGGAAATTACATTCTCTATAACTGTTGTATAGAATTGTACATACAAAAATGATATTTTAACCAAGAAATATCGCAAAAACAGAATCGGGTTTCGAATAAACCTCGACTTCCGTTTAACCGTTATTGTCCAAAAACTAACCAGTTCTTTGTGCTCATGTTAGAGTGTTATATATGAAGTTTGGTAACGATATGGCATGTACTTTTTGAGTTAGAGCGCCCACAATAACATACACATACACAGACATTATTCCGAAAATAGTCTAAACGTGTTCTAGGGACCTCAAAACATGTATTTCCGTTGAAATCTCGAAGTCGATTTTTTTCATGAATACAATACTTTCCCATTACTACGTATGGAGAAAGTAAAAATAATCGATTTTTCGGTTTCCGTCAAATATCTCCTTAAAAACGTCCTTATTCTTAATCTTCGTGAGAACTAAATTCGTAGAGAATAATATTTCTTCCAGGTTTTGTTTGTAACACATTTTCGTAGAACCATCCATTTCGAAGATATTTTGCTTTTTCTAGTATACAGCGGCACCACCATTTAGCAGTGAATTCTGTAAACATATTCAAAATATATGTAATTTACTGCAATAAGGACGACTGTATTCTTTTACGATAGGAAATAATAATTTTGCCTTATAATGTTAATCATAATAATTTAAATAACTATAACCCAAATATGGAGAAAGTCATGTGTTGGCCACATCAGATTTCATAGAATTGTATATACATTAATGATGGATTAACGGAGAATTATCGCAAAAACCGAATCGGGTTTCGAATAAACCTCGACTTCCGGTTAACCGTTATTGTCCAAAAACTAATCAGTTCTATGTGCTCATGCTAAAGTGTTATATATGAAGTTTGGTAACGATATGACAAGTACTTTTTGAGTTAGAGCGCCACAATCACACACACACACGCACACACACAGACATCATTCCGAAAATAGTCTAAACATGTCCTAGGGACCTCAAAACGTGTATTTCCGTTGAAATCTTCAAGTCTATATTTTTCGTGTTAACAATACCTTCCCATACTATGTATGGAGTAAGTGAAAAACTTCGAATACGCCAAAACAGTACCCATTACTCTCTCGCTTTGCACAGATTACATAACGTACGCGTCGCGAACGGAATAGCATATTACGTAAGACGTCCTTATATGGAAGGAGGCCTCTAAGGCTCACGGTCACTGCTCGCCTCACACCGTCTAACGCTCACAATGCATCCTTAAATATAGATTTACTTACAATACAAAGTACATACAGAACTAGTAATTCACCTCACAGCAGCTTTAAATATTAATAACAATGCGACGCAATATCGTGATAAGAGTTTCATGCTGTAAAAGATACCACATTTATAGACGAAGAGGGAGGAGAGAGAGGGAGGGAGGGACGGAGAGAGGGAGGCAGAGAGGAAGGGAGAGAGGATGGGAGAGAGGATGGGAGAGAGGATGGGAGAGAGGGAGGGAGGGAGAGAGAGGAAGGGAGAGAGGGAGGGAGGGAGAGAGGGAGGGAGAGAGGGAGGGAGGGAGGGACGAAGAGAGGGAGGGAGGAAGGGACGAAGAGAGGAAGGGACGAAGAGAGGAAGGTGAGAGGGAGGGAGAGAGGAAGGGAGAGACAGAAGGGGAAAGAGAGACATTGGGAAGATTATCTACCAATTATCCCAAAAACGCTAAAAAAAATGAACCCTTTTCCCTAGAAAATGAACATTTTCTCCCCAAATACACCCACACAAAACACACCCCAACACCTTAAAATACTCATTCACCTGTCGCCTAGCGGGGTTGTTGGCTGGTTCGTCTCACGCTCATGGCTGCCTGTTATTCCTATATTCCAGTTTTCACTCGCACGTTAGACGAACCACATTCGGAATAATCTCCAATATATATCCAATTAATCACTTTAAGAACATGGACATTAATATAACCTATCCACTGAACAACTTACTCGATAAATAAAGTTCATTCGCCACCTATTTCTCGCGTATTATTTCTTCCACGCGGAAGCCGAATACTTTTTTGCACTCATAAGTAACGCGAAGATGAGTATAGCTGTTCTCCTGGTAACAACAACGCCTGATGATTTTCGACCAATCAGCTCCCGTAATTTCCCTTGAAAAGTAATCCTCGCGCGAGTTTTTTAAGCCAATCACCGCTCGTTGCATGAAATACGAGGTGAATACGCCTACATAGTATAGCTCTTTCAAAAGCTTACGACACCTGCGCAGAAGACGATTTTCGGTACGGAAGAGCACTTTAGAAACGCGAACTCGGTAGGGGTGAAGGTGTTTACAATCGTGAGAGAGCTTACTTGTGCCTTGTTATACTATTTTTCCCGTCTTATGGCGCATGACCTTGGAAGAGTGAATGGCCAATGAGAGGGTTTTCCCCTTCCACCACCGCTTGCAGCTCTCGGAACGAGCCTAGCTACCGAATAGTTGCCAACCGTGCCGCTGTCCTATTAGATTCACCTTTCTATTATCGCTGTTCTGTTTGTTGTTTGGTTAAATTGTATTTAATTGCCGAATAAAAATTTGCTTTGGAAAATAGTTTCTTCTTTCAAAGTTAAATTAGTGCAAAATCAAACTATATATATAAATGATAAGCTACAGTTCAGAACATTTCCGCCTCTTTTAAAACTGGATCCGGTAGTTTGACCAACCTGCCAAAGCTGCGAGTTCCAAAGCTTCGCTTCCCCCTCAACTTAGGAAAGTTCTACACTTACAGGAGCGCTCCTACCTAAGGACTATTGTCGGGATGATTAGCGTGTCTAGCTCCGCAATGCTAGGGTAACGGGTTCGAATCCATTTCTAGGGCATGGTCGTGTGTGTTCGTCCTGTTTATTGTTGTTAGGAAAATCAGTGTAATTGGCCCTGAGCTGTCTCTGAATTCTTGAAAATAAGTAAATAAATAAATGTTAGCGGAAGATATATACATGTCAACAGCGCAGGTAGAGGAAGAGAGATGGAGAGAGAGGGAGATGGAGAGAGAGGGAGATGGAGGAAGAGAGAGAGAAAGACATAGAAAGAGGGGAAATCGGGGAATCAGCTGTATGCCGTCTTTTCTAAGAAGTAATCCTAAACCCAGTAAAAATCACGTGACGTAGCGGAACCAGTCCGGGCCCCCTCTCCCTCCTGCCAAGGACCTCCGCCTTCCTAAACAATAACTACAATAGAAAATTGTTTCAAACAAAAGTTGTAGGAAATTACATTCTTTATAACTTTTGTATAGAATTGCATACAAAATAATGATGTTTTAACGAAGAAATATCGCAAAAACCGAATCGGGTTTCGAATAAACCTCGACTTCCGGTTAACCGTTATTGTCCAAAAACTAATCAGTTCTTTGTACTCATGCTAAAGTTTTATATATGAAGTTGGTAACGATATGGCAAGTACTTTCTGAGTTAGAGAGCCCACAATCACATACACACACAGACATCAATCCGAAAATAGTCTAAACGTGTTCCAGGGACCTCAAAACGTGTATTTCCGTTGAAATCTCGAAGTTGATTTTTTGGTGAACACAATACTTTCCCATTACTTCGTATGGAGAAAGTAAAAACATTCCTCGCTTGGTAGGGTGGCACGGACGCGGTTTCGACGCGGGTCTAGGACGAGCTAAATAAGTAAGCTAGTAGGAAAAGATAGCAATCTACTGAGCCGCGTCGAGGCGAATAGATAAAACACGTGGGATTTGCTAAAAGGCATGCGTTCTCATGCGCACGTTTACTAACGCAATCGCATGCGTTCTGATTTAAATTTCCTAAGGAAGTATGCATTTTGAATTATAATTGATGTTTGGCTATAACTCATTCATTCACAGCAATTACTGGACTTGATAAAAACAAAGTCCGGTCTTATATTCCTGGAAGCGTAGAAGACGTGAGGTGGACGATCGGACAATCGGAGTAAAGGAATAGAAAATGCAAGAAGAGGAAAGGGATTGAAAAGGGAGCGAAAGGGAGAAGGGAGGGAAGCGACAAAGTAAGGGGGGGAAATTAGAGAAGGGGAAAAGGTAGGAAGGGCGGGGGGGAGAGGGAGATAGAAAAGTGGACCACGCGCTTCGAGATTAGAACTGCTTCTTCCTTTCGTACAATGGTCGCGTGCACTCCATTGTCGCTTGCAGAGTGAGGGAGCGAAGGGAGGGAGGGGGGAGGGAGGTGATGGGGAAAGGGTGCAAATCAGACGGCGCCGGCGAGGACGGCGTGCAGAGTCACGGGACAGAGCTCAAGGCAGTGCATTTCGAAAGGGGAAGGGAATGACTTGGGAGGAGATCTCGGCGTCATTCTCGTTTTATTTTAAAGTTTAATTAAATAACTTCGAACTTAATATCATTTTCAATTAAAATAAATTAGTTTTCACTTACATCTCCTTTAATCTTTTTTGCATTCTAAATGGAAAAAGAAGATGATGCTGTTGTGCCGTAGATTCCGGATATAAATGACAGCATGAAAAGGTTCACATTTTACAATGAGAACCTCGAGCATACCGAAAATCGCTTGCGGCAACGGGCCCCTAGTTACTATTTTTATTCTCTCTCATGATGCACGTAACAAAAATAACACGAGTTAGGAAAGTGTCACAAAATTTTAGTGCGATGAGTAATTGAAACAAAACTATAAATGTACTACGAACGAGCTCACGCCATAAAATGCCACGCGCGTGGCTCTTCGCATGGCTCGTGTTCTTGTAATGAGAGTGTTCGGTTACGTTAAATTAAATTCATCAATTCTGAACTTTGAAACAAACTGACAGCAAGAAAACGATGCATAGCTTCTTTAGGTAAGTTTTTCATGACAGACAAACAAAAATATATTAATTCCCAGAATGATCAGTAAAAACGGTTAAATAATATACATTTAAATACTAAATTACACGATCGATTGAAAATATTTTCAGAAGTTTCGGACGATATATCGATTCATGCTCGTTGGCGATATGGGTCTCCGATCTCTTTGGCCCGGAGTGCACGTAAACGGTGAACACAATGAACTACGTACGGCATCGCTTCAGGTAAAGCAGGCTTCGATGCTTAGGGGAGGGAGGGAGCAGGATGAAAGGGGAAGGGAGGGTGGCGACGAGCGCACAAATCGCTCTTAGAAAGGTTATATGGCATTTGGACAAACGGCCCGGTAGGGGAGGAGAGGATAAGGACTGCGCTGGAGGGAGAGCCTTTTGTGTTCCGGAGACAATCTAGATGCAGGACTATAGCTCCCTCCTTCTGCCCCCCTCCCCCACCTTCTGCCCCCTCCCCCACCTTCTGCCACACTCCCCCACCTTCTGCCCCCCTCCCCCACCTTCTGCCCCCCTCCCCCAATACTCGTCCCTTACGCTCGATGAGGCAGAGTGTACCCAAGGTATAAAAATCGGAATTGAGGTGGTTTTCGAAGTGGGGCCCCAGGGGGTCGGAGGAGGGGGTAGAAGGGGAGGAGCAAGTGGTATGGGGAAGGCAGGGAAGGGGTTTGAGGGAGTTATTTTCGAATGATAGTGGGCGAAAAAGAAAACCTAGTTTCCGACTTTTCGATAAATAAAATTAATCGAAAATTGTCATGTTCACGGACAGAAATCCTAAAAATTCGGAGATCCTTAGTACATATTATGATCGATTATAGTCAAATCAACTAATTTCAAGAAAGATCAATTAATTCGTATTTGGATTGAAAATATCGGCTTAACATCAACGAGATGTCGGACCAAGGCTCAGAAACTTCGTTGACCTGAGGCCGGTGCTGGACTCATGTAGGGTACCCCTAAACGGTTCTGGTGTCCACTACACGGCCGAGGCAGCGGATGCGGTAGCGCGTAGGGTTTTTGAACTCGCTAGGGTTTTTTTTAGGTTGACGAGGATAACACCAATATATCTGTTACAAAACAGTCCGCCAACATTAACCCTAGGGAGTCCAAGAATAGCGGTAGAGTGAGAAGTAGAAAAATAAAATTGTTAGATCAAGTGGCGGGGAAATCCAGAACGAAAATATCCGTAGAAAACAAAATAAAAATTATTATTATGAACTGCCGAAGCATTCGAAGGAAACAGGCTGATTTTTCCCACTTAGTTAAAAGCCATCGTGCAGACGTTATATTCGGAACTGAGAGCTGGCTATCGGGCGACATTAATTCTAACGAGATTTTCCCACCAGATTCCGTGGTAGTATATCGCAAAGACAGGAGGGAAAGAGTCGGAGGCGGAGTTTTCATCGCCGTCAGAAAGAGTACATCAAGCTAATTAGAGGAGATTAACGTCAGCGAACACTGCGAAATGATATGGTGCTCCCTTCGTACGAGAAATGGTAAAAAATTATTTTTTGCTCATTTTACCGCCCACCTGACTCGGGAGTCGAGAACATTAGAGAACTCAGTCGTACATTGCAGGTGATAGCTAGGAGAAAGAACGATCCAGTAATCATTCTTGGAGGAGACTTTAATCTTCCACCGATCGATTGGAAATCTGTAACCTATGTTAGTGGTGGAAAAAATAGAGAAGCTTGTCGTGAATTAATTGAAGCATTCACTCTAAACTCGCTACAGCAAATCGTCAACGAGCCGACGCGATATGACAACAACGGAAACGAAACATATTAGATCTGCTAGCCACTACCCACCCACTGTCGACTAGAAACCTACAAATCGACGACGGCATAGGTGATCATAAAATAGTAATTGCCGACTTCAAATACACCCCTGCGACAATATATATATAAGCCAACGCGATTAGTCTATATCTTCAGTAAAGCAGATCTCCCAGGTTTAAAAAATTATGTTACAAACCAAATAGCGACATTTATCAAATTTGCGAATAGTAACAGCGTAGATGACTCTTGGACGGAAATATTGCGAATAATTCGAGAAGGGCTAAAAACGTTTGTCCCAACTAAAGCAATTCGTGATCGCAAGGACCCGTTCATTTGATATGGAAAACAGCCCACGTTACACCAATACATAAAACGGGAAGTAAATTAAAAGTGGAGAACTACCGCCCTATATCGTTGACGTCAATCTTCTGTAAGGTTTTTGAGCACAGTATCGGTAACTCAATAATGCGGTTTCTCGAATGCAAGGATGCGCTTAATAGAAACCAGCATGGTTTCCGGAGAGGCAGGTCATGCGAGACTCAGTTAGCTCTACCCACACAAGATATTGTGAAAGCAGCGGATAAAGGAATAGGAGTTGATGCAGTATTTTTAGACTTTAGGAAAGCCTTCGACACCGTTTCTCACGTGAAAATAGTGCAAAAATTAAGGGCTTATTGAATTAACGGGAAAATTGTAAATTGGATCGCCTCGTTTCTTTCCGATAGAATCCAAAGAGTAGTCCTCGATGGAGTTGCATCAGACGTCGTCAAAGTGACTTCCGGCTTGCCTCAGGGAGGTGTAATCGGACCTGTGTTATTCTTGATATATATAGATGATTTAGCGGATAATAAATAGTGTAAAGTTAGACTCTTCGCGGATGACACACTTGTGTATGGAGAAATCAACACAATACACGATCAGGAGAATTTGCAAAAGGACCTACAGGCTATTACGAAATGGTGTAAAGATTGGCAACTCGATCTGAATATAAAGAAATGCGCCGCAATGAACTTCACGCGCTCCACGAATTTCAACCGTTACCCGTACCTAGGAGTAATTCTCAGTAGCAATTTGTCTAGTAGAGAGCATATCAAAACCGTTATAGCATCGGCAAACAGAATTCAAGGTCTTTCCTCTAGAGTCCTGCGGGGATGCCCCTCGAATGTGAAGGAAATCGCGTACTTTTCTCTAATACGACCCGTCGTGGAATTCTGTTGCGCCGTCTGGGACCCTTTCGAGGAGGGCCTAACTAGAGAACTCGAAATGGTTCAGCGTAGAGCGGCTAGATTCGTAAAAGGAGAATATCGGTATGATGCGAGTGTATCAGAGATATTGAGGGATCTGAAATGGCAGATGTTGAAGAGTAGAAGAATTGAATACAAAAGGAAACTATTTGAAAAATTCGAAAGCTCCGAATTCGTTGAAAACGTACGCGGCATAGTCGTCCCCATCGGTGTTAGTGAACGTAATGTTAGATCAGAGTATAGGAGAAAATATGTCGAAACAATCGCTAGAACAGAGAAAGTTATAGATCTTATTTCCCAGACGCGTTAAGACAGTCCAACAGAGGAATTAGTTAGAGTTCACTTGGTGTTGTGACACCCCCTGCCAAACGCTTCTAGCGGCTTGCAGGGTATTAATGTAAATGTAAATGTAAACATTGGTAACGAATAGAATAGATGTGTTAGGAGCTGATTTTTCAGGAGGAAAACGAGGTAGGAATTTACAGGTAGAGAATATTAGGGGCGTTATACCATGAGAGGAAGAAGGTGAAAAGTGAGGAAAGGAGGAAATCAGAAAAGGCAATGGGAAAGATGAGGTTTAAGTGAAGGGGCGAAAGAGAAGAGGACGTAGAGATTGAGGAAAGAGTAAATGGAGATAAGAGGGAGATAAATGAAGGGAGATGAAGGGAAGGAGAGAGGGAGAGAGAGAGATAGGAACGACGGATCTCGAGGGCAGCGGAAGGTGGACCAGTTGGACGAAAGGGAGAGAGAGGGAGAAGGAGGGAGAGAGAGAGAGGTGGAGAGAGATAGGGAGGAGAGGTGAAGGGAGAGGGAGGAGAGACTTAGAGGGGGAGAGAGCGAGGGGAGGGAGAGAGGGGGGATGCGTTTCTTACGAGAAGAGGATGGGAAAGAAGCGAGAGTGATCGTCCGTGGGAGTCAAATCTTCTTCTCTCATTAATTTGCAGCAGATGCGTGGACGTGCCACTTGCTAAGGCTCCGGTAATTGATCCGTGACTTAATTTGAAAGATTGGACCTACGTTTCGTCCATCATTACAGGACTTCCGAGAGTAAAATTTGATCGCTAAATGAGAAGAAATTTGACAGACTCATGGGCCGAGGAAAGGCAAACACGTGCGCTGTTTCCTAGCAATTTATCACATTATAATTCGCCTCGCTTCGGAATATGGCAATTTGAAAGATCTGTTGTGGTTTGAATGGTTTGCGACGACTTGTTCTATCTCGCGAGTGAACTTGCGTTAAGAAGGAGAGAAATATCAGATTGAGATGAGAATTAGTGATCCAGCGATGACAGAACGCGTGGCTTCTCACATGGTTCGTGTACTCGTAAAGAGAGTGTTCGATTCACGTGAAAGAAGAGCAAAGACAAAGATGATTCTCTCACTCTCAACATCCCAAGCGGACGAAAATACACTGTCATTATTTAAGTCGCAGAAACGGAAAAAATGTCTTATTAGTAGATGAATAGTAATCATACTATAATGAATGGTTGGTAAACAATGAAATTCAAAATTTTTATTAATGTTGCTTCATACTTTAATTAATCAAGCTAAATAATATATTTTATGTAAAAATGATATTGTATGTGTGTGCGTGACTAGTATTAAATAATTGTGATGATTTAATATGATTTTCTATATTTTCTATGTATTCGATATAAAAAAATGGCAGAATACAAGATTTTATATGGAATTTAAGGCTCATTACAATTACAGAATGACAATGACAGCCCTAAACGTCCTCGTGACTTTAAAACTTCCGATAGTGATTTCATTGGAAAGGCTAATTCAGAAAAACTAAACCGGTAGTGAAAGGTTTCGAAAATTCGCGGACGACGATATTTCGCGAAGCGTTTCCGAAGAACGCGGATGTAGAGCAACCCGTGACTCGTGGTAAATGTCCACTGATTAAGGTCGTCGGCGTAAATATGGCAACAAGGGGAAGGGAAAATGGAGCGGAGGGGCGAGAGAGAGAGAGGGGGGGGGGCGGAGGCTGGCAGCCAGGCATCCCCCGCCCGTGTCGAGAGCATGGCTCCTGAAGGGGACATCTGTCGTAGGTAACGTATGGGCTCACGAGGGCCGGGATGATAGAAAGGGGAACGGGGAGGGAGAGGGGATAGGAGGGGGAGAGGAGGGGAGGGGGGAGAGGAGGGGAGGGGGGAGAGGAGAGACGCATCATAGAGGGAGAAATGAAGGAGGGTCGAAGGAAGGAGAACCGAGAGAATGAAGAAATGGCGAGTCGACGATAATAAAGGGAACTTCAGAAATTGTTTCAAGAGGACGGAATTCGAGATGTCCTCTTGTCAGTTCACCAACAGACACCGTCTTGTCTATAAACCCCAAAGTACTGAAGAGAGACTCACCCAGAAGATAGGAGTTTCTGCACAAGAGAGAACCAAAAAAGAAGGAAGCGACTTATAGGAGTCTACCAAAGAGTTATCCTCATTTACAAAATTGCGAGTATTCGACCGAATCCGGTCAATTGTCGAGATAACCCCAAGCGTCCTAAAAGCTCCGAACAAAACATGCGACGAAAAGAATAGAAAGAGCGATCGTGTTCCTCGGAGCCAGGAGCGGCCAGAGGAATTTTGGCGCCCCGGGCGAGATAGCACTCCAGCGGCCCCTCCCTAAATGCTTCTTGAGATATATTTATTCACTTGCAGGTAATTCATAGATATATGATCGGTATAGCACCCCCAAGACTTTGACGCCCCGGGCAGCCGCCCTGCTCGCCCGTACCTCGGGACTGCACTGTTCGGAGCACTTGTAGCAGCGAAAGAGAACAAATTCTACGGACGATTTTTCAAACGTAGCTACGTATTCCGTTCTCGAGTTAACTTATTGAAGATGATAGCCATTTTCGCCTAAGTTTGAGGGAAGAAGCGTCCAGCACGTAAAAGCGCTAAACTCCCACGCCACTCTCCTATTCTACTCTCTTTTCCCTCCTCTCAACCAGATTTCCTCCCTCCACCGACCAGCTCCCCCCCAGCATGGCGGGGACCCTTCCTCTCGAAGAGCACCCCTTCGCACCGCGCGACCCGATCAACATGACAAAGGGTGGGCACGGGTGCGGAGAGTCAATGCAGAGAGAGGTGAACGAAAGAGGGAGGAGGAGGTTATACTGGAGGTCGGTAAGGGAAAGGGAGAGGGGCACAGAACGCGAGGAAGAGGGTGGATTATGCACGGCTCGACGCTGCATACAAAAGGCAGTATTCTTTGGGTGGAAGCGTGCGGCAGCAAAGAGAGCGCGCGCCAGACCCAAATCCGCAATCTTACCTCCTCCTCACCACCCCCTCACCACTCCTCCTCCGACCACCTCCTCAGTAAGAGCGCACCGACAATAAACTCCCCTTTTCCACGGCAGGGCCTGCGAATCGAGGGACTCACGACCTATTCTGCTTCCATCCCGCCTCCCCCGATCCTCCCTCCCCACCTGTCCTCTCGCCACGCCATCTCCCATCGACACCGCCTCCCCGCCCCTACACCCATTCGCTTCCCCCCCCGCCCCCACGCGCTCACACATTGAGATCCGCGCCGATTGATATCCGCCGAGGCGAAAGGTGGGAGGTGGGGGTGCAGAGCGCAATCAGCGTCCCCTTCGGCTGGGGCGGAGGCTTCTATTGTGGCGTGGCGGGGGGTGGCGGATACGAGGGAAAGTAAAATGGGTGGGCAGAGCGGCGGATTATCTAAAAGAAAACGTTTACCTAAGGGCGATGCGAGTCCCTTGGGGTGTTAGCCATAAAAGATCGAATGGAGAAAGGCGATGAATGCAGTTGTCGTGTCGGGTTGAGGTGAAGCGGAAGAGATCGGAGCGCACGGAAGAGTGGAGGGGGAGGGAGGGGGTGAGGGTGATGACGTCACGCCAGGGGCGGATCCAGAAACTTCTCAAGGGGGGGTGGGGGGGGGGGGCGATCGCTCCTCCACCTAGCGAATCCGCCCCTGCCAACTGCCATATAGTTTGAAAATCTCTACCCCTATCAGAATCCTTTCCCTTGCTATACAGACCTAATCTGCGGCGTATAATTTAGAATTTTTGCGCGGAAAGAATTTAAGAAAGCGCCCAGTGGGGTGCAATGGGGTTATCCAAGGAGGGGGCGATCGCCCCCCCTCCCCCCCCCCTTGGATCCGCCCCTGCGTCACGCGATTGGACAGGCATCGCCCGAGAGCATCGAGATCACGAGAGAAAGAATAACGTCACCCAATAGAATCGGCGCCCTCTGGTGTTTTAATTAGTTTTCTATTGTGGACATATTCAAATTTTTGATAACACGGTGATCGCACTTCCCTTTGTATGATGCCATCTTGAAGCATAAAAATCTACTCTTGCATCTCAAACTGTGTTCTATTGTGGCATTTGCATTTCTAAACAAATCGATGCGTTTCGAGAAAATTTGACATCACAAGAGTTTCACATAAGCCTACCGTAATCGTTACTTTTGCTAATAAATATCTGCTAACCGAAAACCGAAAACATTTGTGGCAAAAATCAAATTTTGGCGTTTGTTTCATTTTGTACATGATAATGATCTAATTATTAGGTATTTCAGTTTCCCCTCCACTCTTTTCCTATAATACAAATGCTTTTGATTCTGAACAGAAATTATAATTACTAAAAGAAAGAACGAAAAAATTTATCATCATTCCTTTTCTTTTTTTAAATTTTATTGGGCTATTTAGTTTATTTTTTTCTGGCCTAATATACAAAACCCATTATAAAATACCGTTAGATTGTCTTAAACCTCTTATTTGCTGACATCGCGAATAATATTTCAAGTGTAGCGGAATTCTTCCCATATTTCGTCTGGACCGAACTGTTTTACTATATGTTTAATGCATCGTTTGCATTTGGAGCCCTTGTTTTCACGAATCATGATTCATCGCAAGAGTCGTAGGGGACGAAGAGCCTAAATAGTAGCAACGCAATAAGGAAGAGGACAAAAGAATATACTAAAATCAATTTGAAGTTTTTAAGATTCGGATTTTTCTCGAAAATTGTTATTTCTACCGAAAGTGAGCAGCACTTCGCCAAAATTGCATGGTGACGTTTCGGTAAAGTATCAACAGATGAATAGAAAGAAGAAAATCCAGGGCCCACTTGCCGTTACACGAGTCACCGGAAGTGATAGTGTGAAGTTTTTCGAACATCTTTCAGCTACAGAGATTCCAGTTATATATCCACTTATACATATATAATGTGACTACAAAAAACACATCATTTCAAATACTAAATATTTTTCTCTATCAATAGATTTGTTCAATTCAAATCGCACTTACGTATTTAGTGATTCAGAACGATACGAGTAAATAAGTAGCCCTAATTTGGTGTTCCGGCCCGAGTAAGACGTTTTCGAAGTCGATTCTCGTATAAATCCTAAACGCCAAATATCATTTATACGCTTAGAGACGGAGAAAACAAATAAAATAGACGCTCTTTGAGAAACGCGAATAAAAATTGTCTTGATTTGATTTATCAACTCAAAAATACAGTGTAGCTTCTATAAGTCGAACCTTAAGGGTACCAAAAATATTCGAGTTATAGAATAAAAGCAAAACGAAATATATTTTTCCCTGTAAAATGAATTCGCTTCGATTTATGGAAAATCCGTGCTATAGACCTTCGACTTATAGAAGTTGGACTGTATATTCCATCTCGTGAACAATAAAAAGATTTTAAAATTCGGCTGCTAGGACAAAAATTGACCATAAAGCAAAAAATGAAACCAATCAGTCGATGTTCCTAATAAGTTATTTGGAGTAGAATTATGATTAAAATTGGTATTCTGTACAAGGAGAAAAATAAGCCGCAAAAGTCTTATCCTCTCCGCAGGCAATGTCTCTCCCATTCTCTCGAATGACGCAAGACCATAGAAGCGCTGACGGAGACGGTTGAGGCGTGCGCCTTTTGAGAGAAGAAGCGCGTGTCGGGCAACTCTAGGGAATGATAGGAAGGAAGGAGAAAGTGAACAAAAGGTGCGCTCGCGAGTTGAAAATCGATCTCGTAATGGCCTTGAATTACTGCGATCACTCACTTGAAAGGACTTCTTCGCCTCGGCAGGTTGAGTACCACCCAGCGATTCTTCTTTTTACTTTCTCCATACGTAGTAATGGGAAAGTATTGTGATCACGAAAATAACAGACTTTGAGATTTCAACGGAAATACGTTTTGAGGTCCCTAAAACACGTTTAGACTATCTTCGTAATGATATGTGTGTGTGCGTGTATGTGATTGTGGGCACTCTTAACTCGAAAAGTACTTGCCATGTCGTTACCAAACTTCATATATAACACTTTAGCATGAGCACAAAGAAATGATTAGTTTTTGGACAATAACGGCTAACCGGAACTCGAGGTTTATTCGAAACCCGATTCGGTTTTTGCGATATTTCTCCGTTAAAACATCATTATTGTATATACAATTCTATAAAAAATTAATAGAGAATGTATTTTCCTACAACTTCTATTGGAAACAATTTGCATAGCAGTTATTGTTTAGGAATTATTTATAAATAATCGGTTTTTTCGGATTCCGTCAAATATCTCCTTAAAAACGTCGTTATAGAGTTGTAGAGAATAATATTTCTTCTAACTTTTGTGTGAAACATTTTCGTAGAACCATCCATTTCGGAGATATTTTGCTTTATCTTAATACCAGTACACAACGCCACCACCATGTAGCGATGAATCTGTAAACATATTCAAAATATACGTAATTTACGGAAATAAGGACGACTGTATTCTTTTACGATACGAAATAATAATTTTGCCTTATAATGCTATTCATAATAATTTAAATATCTATAGTCGTGCGTTGGCCACAGATTTTTTTTAGTACTTGAGGTTGTTTCGCGGTACTCAATATTTGTGCAGCAATTAAAAAAAGAAAATAAACGAAATTAAAAATTAAGTTTTCATAAAGCAGCACGAGAGGAAGCCGCATTATCAAGGTTCGAATAACAATAACATAGGCGGCGTCCTCGGACATGATGGTGCTATTCTTTCCTCCGTTTTCTAAGCCAAAGTACACATTCGGTCCACCTTCTCCCTCTTCACCAACTGACTTCTCTAAAAGATACACCCTCCCCTCCCCAATACACCCACCCACTCCATCCCCTCTTCCCTGCAGTGAAAATTTATGAGCTGACGCCATCGGAATAATGTCGGAGAGAAAACTGACGACGATGCTTCTTCCGTCGCTGCTAACCTACCTACCGCTCCTCCGCCCCTCTTCAGCCCCTCCCTCCTCATCCTTCCCCTCGCTTTCCCCGCTGACTTCTTGATCCCCTTCCTACTCTCTCCCTCTCTAGCGGTCCCGCACCAAACCCCACGCGCACTAGTAAGCGGCTACTATACTAAATGACGCGTGATTTGTGACGAATGACTCTTCCCTTCTGAGGGCGCCCACCCCCCGTTCGCATTTTCCTTCGGCGCCCGTTGCGTCGCCACCCGCGACCGATACACGAGGAAATGGACAAAATCTGTGGCCAACACATGACTTTCTCCATATTTGGGGTATAGATATTTAAATTATTATGAATAGCATTATAAGGCAAAATTATTATTTCGTATCGTAAAAGAATACAGTCGTCCTTATTGCCGTAAATTACGTATATTTTGAATGTTTCCAGAATTCACCGCTACATGGTGGTGGCGCTGTATACTGGAAATTAAGAAAAAAGATGAATATCTCCGAAATGGATGGTTCTACGAAAATGTTTCAAACAAAACTTGGAAGAAATATTATTCTCTACAACTTTGGTCCTCGCGAAGATTACCAATAACGACGTTTTTAAGGAGATATTTGACGGAAACCGAAAAAACCGATTATTTATAAATAATTCCTAAACAATAACTGCTATGGAAAATTAAGATGTAGGAAATTATATTTTCTACATTTTTTGTAATGCGCAATGTATACAATAATGTAGTGTTACCGGAGAAATATCGCAAAAACCGAATCGGAATTCGAATAAACCTCGACTTCCGATTAACCGGTATTGTCTAAAAACTAATCAGTTCTTTGTGCTCATGCTAAAGTGTTATATATGAAATTTGGAATTAATATGACAAGTACTTTTTGAGTTACAGCGCCCACAATCACACACAGACATCATTCCGAAAACAGTCTAAACGTGTTCTAGGGACCTCAAAACGTGTATTTCCGTTGAAATCTCGAAGTCGACTTTTTTCCTGAGCACAATACTTTCCCATTACTACGTATGGAGAAAGTAAAAAGGGAGAATTCCGCAGCAAACTGTAGGAGAGGGCGCTACGTGTGGAGAAGAGATTATACGGAGGTGAGCGTGAAAGAGTGAGAGAAAGGGAAGATCGTCCTATTCGGGATATCTCTATCCCAAAATCCCGTCATGCTCGAATCGTATGTTACTCGAAGGGTCGGAGAAGAATAATTTCGCGTCTCTCTGGAAAGCAACACGGTGCTTGCGAATGAGTCGGCTCGAGCTCGTTTGTGGACGATTTATGATCATTTCTGAAAACCTCTCCATCACAACTCTTTTGATCCTTCGCTTCACTCCGACCACCTGCGAACGTTCTATTTACGCGGTGCTATAGTGTTATTTGACAGCAATTAGCATTGCAAAAGAGTTTGAGAATTTTCGCCACGTTCAAAAACGCTCTATGTTACGGATAATCGTCAACCATACTGACAAATAATCCGTAAAACGTCTTGCTTAACACCGATCTGTTTATTTGATGCTAATCGGGTAAAAACGAAGTCGATGCAGATTTTGGAGCAGAAGGTAGTTTTGGTGGCGATATCTGACATCCAAATGGCTTCCTTTGGACGGAGGATTCACTCTTAAACGCAGAGAAACAAAGGTGGGGCCTTTGTAGAGAGTAATTTCTGTTAATCCTTATTGTAAATAAGTAACCGAGAGATAATAAACAACGCAACTAATGAATTCGCTACTAGTGGCCGTTGTGTCATCGATTTCTTCTCGATGTTCTCAACGATATGCCTCTCAATGATTCATTCACAGACGAAAATGTAGTTTCGAGTTTGTCCGCCAACGATTGTTTCCTAAGAAATCTCAGATAGGGAAGCCAATGAGGCAAGCATATCCACAAGGAGCGACCGCAAATGACGCACTTACCAAAATAAATGCATAGTTTCGTTGTTGAAGAAGTGTGACTCTCCATGAGCCACAAAAAAGGAAAACAACTGATTTTAGAGCCTAAAATCGTGGAATTACCAACGACTAAGACTTTCTTTTTAGTCGAAATTCGCATATGGTTTTATAGATTCTTTTGTCGGTATTGAAGAAACAGAGATTTTGACAAGTCGGCGTTAGCCATGATGTGAACTCGATAATTCTCTTTATAACCTCGTTGTTGTTCATTCGTTTATCGGCTCACAGACGCGATGTAAAACTTCGCAGCACCATTTTAACGATCCCCACACTCTTATAATATTAAAACGAGAGAAACGACAATTCTTTCATTTTTTATTTTTTGACGAGAGATAAATCTTGGTTCCGCATGTTTGCTTTTATTCGGAGTCTTAAAAGCTCTACTTTCCTTCTGGAGAGGGGATAGCGCAAAGAGAAGGAGGAGTGGTTGGCGACGTAAAGGAATCGGAAGGGGGTGGGAAGGGAGGGAGGAATATGGGAGAGTCTGAAAGAGGGAGGGAAGGGGAGAAAGGAAGAAGGGGGGAAGGGGAGAAAGAGGGGGGGAAGGGGAGAAAGAGGGGGAGAAAGAGAGGGAGAGCGAACGGATGCCGTCGTCAAAACTCCCCCGAGTGGGGAAGCCACCCTTCGGAAGGCTGTTTGGCGCTTCTTCGGAAGTGCTCCACATCAATCAGAGCACCGGCGTCAACTCCCACCATCGACAGTTATCCATTTTTAACACGTTTCCCTTTCGTACCTTTATATATATATTTTTTTTTTCCAACCAGTTAAAAAATGAAAAACGTGGAAGGAAAGGGAGAAGACGGTGGTAAGTCGGAGGTGATGGAAAGTGGGGTGGTGGAGGAGGATGCGGGGGAGGAGGAGTTTCACTCAAGTAGTCACGCACACCTCTCAAGTTAATTCATCGAAAAAAGAAAAAGGAAGGGAGGCGAAAGGAAGGTGAGGCGGAGGGAGGGAGGGAGGAGGGAGGAGGCAGGAAAAGGGGCGTAGTGGGATATTTCATCAAAAATTCTTCGACCTGCCGCCGTATATACATTTTTTCTGAGAAGAGTAGGGAGAGGATTTGAATGGAGTTTAGGGGGGTGTGAGGGGGTTCGGGATTGGAGGAGGGAGAGGGAGGTGGGAGGGGAGGGGAGGGGAAAGTGTGAGGAGGGGGTTACACGAAGGAGGGTGAGGGGGGAACAAGCGATAGGAAGAGGAAGCAAAGGGTTCAAGGGTGGGAAAAAAGAAAAAAAAGGGTGTGGGAGAGAGGGGGGGGGGGAGGGAGTGGTATGGAAAAGGGTGCGGAAGATAGAAAAGCGGCCTCGAACTCGATCAAAAGTGTCACACTTCCGTCCTGCCTCGAAAAGTAATTTCCGCCGCTACGAGATGGAGGTGGATGTCGGGTGTCTGGAAGAGCGGAATGGCTCCTGCGAAGGATGAGGGAGTAAGTCTTGAAGGAATAGGTGCGAGGATACCGTCGGGCACGAATTCTCTCCAAGTTGTAGAGATGGGGTCGAGGATTGGTGATGGAGAGGGAAAGTGTTGCGAAGATAGATAGAGAGAGGGAATATTTGGAAGGGAAGAGTTTAGGAGAAGAGAAGGGGAGCTCTAGCCGAAAAGTTCCGCAATAGGGTTCCGATGCAAGGATGGGATGGGGGAGGGAGGGCGGGGGGAGGGAGGGCGGGGGGAGGGAGGGCGGGGGTTGGGAGGGCGGGGGGAGGGTGGACCGGAGTAGGAAAAGGGGACAATCGCCTGATGTACCTCAATTCGCTTAGGATCACTTTGTTGGTTGAAATGCTTCAACATTTTGGGGAAGAAAATTACGAGTATCACTAAACTTTAACAGGCAAACTGATTGTCATTTAAGGTCTCTTAAACAAAAAGAATTCTAGATTCTAAAGATAAGTTTTTGCATCGGATAAGTTCTTTTGGTGTCGAGAGTTATAAAAATCACATTTAATGGCATACAGATTTATTTATTTTAAGAATTTTTTTAATAGCTCCTCTTTCAGTTAATATGGCTCTCGTACATTTCAAAGGACCACATTTTTACTCGAGTACACGGATTATCGAGAGACTGTAAATCCACATTACAGGGAATTACTCTTCCGTCGGTTTCGATCAAATCGCTGTCTTGACAAGCAGAATATTTTCAGATTTTGATTCCCAGAATCAGCGCAATAAGGCCCACGTTTCTGAAGGTACATGAGGAATAATTGTGGTGTAGAAAGAGTGGGTTGGGTTGGTTGGGACGCTTAAAATTTAAATTTAAAATAGCGTTTAAAAGACGCAAATGCTCAATGAGGCAGACGAAGGTATAGTTCAGGTTGCAATTCAGTAACTTTGCAATAGAACAAATAACTCGTCGTCTTTATTTATTATGGATAAGGGAAAGGGATTTGTTAAAAATTCACGAAGAGATTATAAATCCTAATAATGAGATATTAAATAAGGAGTGTCTCGTGAGAAAGTCCGTAGCCGAGGAAAGTGGAATTGACCACAACACAATAGGCTGCTATAATAATACACTTAGTATAGCCGTATGGATTACTCTGATTAATCATATTACTAATAATAATTTTGACTGGCTTCCCAAACCCGATAGAAAGAAATAACCATAACTATGCGCTATTGTTTTGTTCCTAACGGACTCGAGTTCGAAATAACATTTAAGGTAAAATAAGAATTCAGCATTTGCCATATTTACGAAAGATATTCAAATGCGTAATACAGGTACTGTTGGACCTTTAAGAGGTTTTCAACATTTATTTTCTTTCTCCTAGGATTCTATTTTGAATTTCCAATTCTACTTTTAAGCACATTATTTAATTTTTTTAGACTGCAATCCTTTGATCTCGGCTCAGTGAAAGAAAGGTTACTCCATTAAAAGAATCTTCTGCTTAACTTCATTCCAGGATGCTGGTAGCTCCGAGTCTTGAATCTTCCACAATGCTCGCGCCTCGGATATTAGTCCATTCTTTTGCACGAAGATGTATTTTTAGGCAACGTTCAAAGTTTCCATAAACGTTCTCTTAGAGCACGGAGAGAAGTTTTCATTTAATAAACCGACTTATTATGAACTTACGATATTAAAATCACGCAACGCAAATTGCACATTGAATGCCGATTTCTGGTGCGGTAGAAAATTTGACTGAGGACGTATACCTCGCATCATAATCATAGGTTGAATTATATAAAGACCTCAATGAGATAATTCGTGGAAATCGACGATAACTGCGAAATGATTTCGTACTCAACTTTTATGCGCATTCTCGAGAAAAGATTCTTTGCTCCTCCTACTGACCTCTGGACTCGACAGAATAAAAAAACACAGTGAACGATTGCAATCAGTCCCAAAAGAAATAAACTGTACTAATGCCGTCCTTTCAATCTCACTGCCAATAATTCGGTATCCGACGCTTAAATTAACGTCAGGGAAGCTTTTCAGTGATAACTGTCATTAAGATTCCGATAATATTCGACAGCAACGGTAACGAAAATACGATCTTATCCTCGTATTGTTAGTAATAATAATTAGAATATAAATTTTATTGGTGGTATTGGCGACTATAAAATGGTAATTTCGGATTTCACATTACGCTCAGCAGAAAAATAACCAAGCCACATGTGTAGTTTGTATTTTCAGCAAAGATGATATATACCGGACTTCAAAAATTACGAATCTTCTGTATGTTTGCGAGTCAGAGCAACAACGATGATTCTTAGATTAGATTTCTGCGTATTGCATCGAAGGGTCCCTCCGGTAATTGCAGCCCGTCATTTGACGGGCATTTACATTAACAGAATTATTAATCGTTTATATCTGACATAAACCAGCGAATAGTTCTTGACGGTGTGTTGAAAGTTGAGGTCAGAGTAGCCTTCGATATTCCGCAAGCAAGTGTATATGATCCTCTGTTATTCTTGAATTATATAAGTAATTTGGCAAATAATACCAATTTAAAGATTATTATTTTTGCACGCTCTTCCTTATTGTAAAGAGAAACAATACCGGTGAAGACTAGCCAAATGAAGATTAAGTAGAGTTAAAGGACAACTTTAGTTATAATGCTAGCGTAGAAGATGTTTTGAGATATTAGAGATGGCGGTCATTGAATTGTAGAATAAATTGTAAACGGAAATTTCGAAAAATTGCTTCTACAAATGTATCGAGTATTTGCGCGTAATATTTACAACTTCTGGTGTTAATGAGCGCAAGGTTCCATCGAAATACACAAAAAAGATTAGATAAAGCAGCCACTGGAGATTTTAATTGAACAAGTTCGTGGTCCAAAAGCACCCTTTGCCATGCGCTTTCGGCGAAATGAAGTTAAGTAAATAAAAATTCAAACTTGTAACTAGGGTATCCAAATACTCGGATTTTGAATTACCCGGATAATCGAGTAATTCTTTTGTGAAATATCCGGGTACCCGAGTATCCGAGGTAATTTAAAAAAATTATTTTAAAAAAATTATTTTTATTCATGAAATAATATTTAAGAAATACAAGTCCATTTAAGGTATACATTTTAAAGTTGTTTCGGTTCTTAGTAATGAAGTTTGAAGCTACTGCGAAAACTCTCTTGCTAACTGTTGAAGTAGGTTGAATTGTTATCAAAGCCTGGAACAATTTTTGTGCGATATCCTCTTTTGCCATTATTCCTTCAATCGATTTTAGTTTCTAGTTCAATGCTGATTTTGTTGAAGTTTCTTTTGGAATAGCCATAACAGATTGTATTGTTTTCTGCAGCTCACCGTACACAGAACTAGCAGAACCTTCATTTTCCGTAGCTGGTTCTTCTTGCTCATTTTCATGTTCATCTTCACCAAACAACCTCTGAAATGTATCTTCTGCCAAAGATTTGATTACATTTTTTGAAGAATATGTAAAATGATCATTAAAGTGGGAGTTAGGATAATTGCCACTTTGCAAAATAAGCAACAACAACAAAATATCTTTGTTTTGTCTTTCATCAATTCTTTTTTTTAAGGCATCCATCATTTCAGTAGCGAGATCCGTATCTGCTTGATGTAATTTATTCAAAAGAAAGATGCAAACTCCTTCAGCTTTCAGTAAATTGCAGTCCTCTTTGCTTAACTCTTTGCTTGACTCTTTAAGTATCCTCGCCTCCAAAAGCGTAAACAAAACTCTCAAGAGAGAATATGCAACTCGATACTCGGTCAAATTACCCGGGTAGTCGAGTACTCGAAAAAGGCTTCCAAATTCCGAGTACCCGGGTACTCGAAACTCGAGCTTGGACTCCCTACTTGTAACGCCGGCTCCACACATGCGTTGTTCGTACACGAATATTTGATGTTCGCGGGAATGTACGCAAGTGTGGATAGAATGTTCGTGTTCGTGTACGAATATTCGGTGTTTGTGCCGAATAGCGAACGTGTTTCCGTCTCGAGTCGGTAAATGAGCACACATCAAAGTCCACGAACATTCGCCGTGACTCACACTCGTTGCCCCTCCACACTTCATTTACGAACATTGTATTAATTTCTGTGTGAAATAACCTGATGTAACCTTCTTTGGCGTGTAACCTTTGTTGATTAAGTGCTGTTTTCTTGTATCTTGTGCTAATATCTTGTTTGAAAAGAAGTTGTTGTACCATTTCGGTGAAGTTGGAAAAGTATAAATGGAGTGGACAAATGAAGCTGTATTCCAGTTTTTAGAAGCCTTCGAAATGGAACCCTGCATCTGGGACCCAGTTCAAGATCTTCGTAAAAACCGAAACGAGGTTGCAGATGCATTCTTTTCTTTTCTTCTTTTCATTTTTAGAAAGTAATAAGACATTAGAAAATAAGCTGCAGTCGCAACAATAGTGTCGTAGTCAGAGCTCATATTCGTACGAACACTGGTTACTTTCCCGCAACTTGTCACAAATAATGAATAATCGGTATCAAAGGATGAATATGTGGAGGCTGTGTTCGACAAACAATCGTGGACAAACATGCGACCACAAATATTCGTGAATATCTGCGAATATTCGTGAACGCATGTGTGGAGCCGGCGTAACATACCTATTTCGTGGAAAGTTCTGATATATTACTTAAAATGTTTTAAGGCGCGTTTCATAAAAGAAATGATAAAGCTCCTATTGCATTTGGTTTGTCCGTTTATTTGTACATAAGGGTGGCAACTGGTATTTATTACGTATACCACTAGAATGATATAAAGTTTCAATCAAGGCTGCCACTTTACTGAAAATAACAATTAAATGTTTGTTTTTACGGACAAAATACTTTTTTAAAAAAACGAAATATTGTGGAATGTACTTTTCGATAGGATGCCTAGTTTATATGATAAATAACGACCAAACATTTTTATTATCCTTGTATGGAAGTATGTATATCCATTTTAACTTTCTATATCTGCGGCCTTTATTGAAATGTAAGACAAAATAGCGTACCTATTTAGATTTCGATCAGGAATGTAATTTTCACTATTCTTATATGTTTTTTCTTCTTTTATTGAAATACAGGGTGTCCATAAATCGCCAGACTCAAAGTTTGACAATGTATTGTATCTATTGGAGAAACAGCATGAAATAGTGTTTTATGTTGAGACATTGTACAACTTTGTATTACATTTTGAAACCATGTATAGGGCGCGCGAACAATAAGTAACATCTAGGAAAGGAGCAGATTGTGCATCAGTCAGAAATTAGGTTTCCGCGGGAACAGAGGATTGCTTTACTGGAGGCGTACTTTCAATGCAAATCCTATCAGAGGTGTGTAGAGGTATGGCAGTGCAAATATCCCGATACTTCGACGCCAGGCAAAGCCGAACTCTACAAACTGGTACGTAAGTTTCATGACACTGGTTCTGTGGAGGATAGGCTGCGAAGTGGCAGACTGGCGGTTTAAGAATTTAATTCGAAACAATGTCGCCATTCTGGAGAAGACTTTCTTTACAGATGAGGTATGGTTCCATTTAAGTGAGTACATCAACTCTCAGAACACACGAGTTTGGGTTGCAGAAAATCCCCATGCTTTACATCAGGTCCCGCTGCACCCTGTATATAGATGTAATCTAGCCGTTACAGCAATGCAGATCGTAGACACGTTCCTACGAAAATCATACGAGATAAGTATTATTTCGTTTATATTGGTTGCTATGATTTTTTTCTGTGGATAAATATTTAAAAAACACAGGTTCTCTCACCCTAACTCTTCTACGATCTGTAGGATATCGATTAAGATATTGATTCGGAAGAAAGAAAGTCATCAAGAGCTCATAATTTTCACTGATTAACAAGTCGGTATCAAACTCTGGCCCATTCGTTTGGCGCCGTGAGCATATACACTGCTGCTGGCACCGGCATCTGACAAGCACACGCCAAGTACAAAATGAATACATAGGATATCTTTTACTAGCTTGTAAATAACGAAATGCCTAAAGTTCATAAAACGAAATGTTAAATAAAGTACTATTTATCAATCATAGTAAAGTGTACCTCGTCTCGAGAATAGGAATTGACATTACGAGGTTTAGAGGGTGATGACGAAGATTCAGTATCAAGGACGGAATAAGTGTAAAATTTCACATATGCGCATTGCCACATCCTCAAAATCAGATGCGTTACTTACGCACGAAGTGTATCGCACACAGAAGATTCTTGAAACGCCCTTAACTAAAATTAACTTTTCGCTTTCCCCTCAAGTTTGGAAAAGGGATTCATTAACTATATGTATGAAACGCATCCCTCAAAATTAGATTAAAACTTTGCACCCGAAGCACTGAAAATCCTGCGCGTTTCATTAATATCAATGGAAAGAAAAGCTATCTTATTTTCCCAAGTTTATCAAGATGTTTATGGTAGGATGTTTCATTAGCAATAAGAATATCAATACAAAGTTTTTTAAAAAAACATAATATTGGCGACTACTTCGGCCATTCCAGTTAAGAATACCAGCAGTGTACAAAAAATTCGAAATTTCATAATGAGGGTTCAAAAACAGTGCGCTGCAAAAAAAATAACAGCACAAAAGGATAGCGTTCCTGAAGCGAATCCAAATTCAAAATTTTTGATGACGAAAACACATTCAAACAAGATATTTTAATGCCTGTTGTGTGATTGCTCAACATCGCATAATCTGTTTATCCCGCAGTCCTTGGAGTAAACGTATTCGAGGACGACTTACAGATAACCTATTCCATGTGAGTTCATCAAAGTTTTTTTTATCGCCTTAAAGAAATATTGCCCTGACGTTGCTCCCAACAACTCAACATACTGTGAGCATTCCTCAGTGTTCCCTGCCAACGTGTTTGTCGTTATTTTAACGATTTAACTCTCACCAAATCCAATCGCGTGAAGACCCAGAGAAGTTGACGGATGTCATTTCATGAGGTCGCCGCCGTTATATCTTTACTTAGAGCGACATTTAGAAAGCATTGCTGTGAACACATCCAGTCACCTAAGAATTTTAAAATTTTGCTTAGAGATGAAACTTGCCTTAAATGTCGCGAATGTTCATTTTCTTGCTTGAGTTGAGTTACTACTCGATTATACATTTTCTTGAAGTGACTACAACTTCACCTGAATATATTTGTGTGCCTTGGTAAACATGTCTTAATATTTATAATATCTTTACGAAAAGTAAAAACTATTATCTCGCCTCAACTAAAACAAAAAAATACACCGCTCCCCGGTTATAACGCTGTCGGTTATACCGCGGAATCGGAAAGTCGTCGTTTTTTTAGTATGTAGGTACTAAAGAAAAAACAAAATATACTGACGTTTCAAGGAAATGATTAAATAATTTTCTTCTACTCACTGTATATTGTTTTTTATTTCAATTTTGTTGTTTGTAGCAAGTATAGAAATTTAAAAAATGAAGTCATGTCCTCGGTTATACCGCGGTTGTCTAATACGCGGGTCGCAGGTCCTCCCCCGATACCCGCGTTATAACCGGGGAGAGGTGTATTTAGAACATTTACCTAGAAATACCTTAGTGGACAACAGCAAAAGAATGATGTAGTCAGCGCGAAAGAGCGGGGGATAACTTATGCGTCACGAGCAGAAGGAGAAAGAGAAGGAGAAAGAGATGTGACACTTCTCAGGGCACTCGAACCACGACCACAATACTGAACACCTAGTAATACTTACACATTTGTCGTCCTAGAAAGTGAATGCTGATTGGAGATTCGTGCGAGCGATGCCAATAACTGAGAATCGCGCACAAACTTTTCACGAGAATGTCGAATAGGAGCTGGTGGGTATATTATTATTTTCGAATTCCATAAAATGCTTTTGATTCAAATGTTAATAGTTTAATGTAGTATATATGAGTTCCTTCACAAACATCTCAAAAACTAGCAATTCACACATAAATCGTCCAAGCATACGATTTTCTATTCATAAAAAATGTCTTTCAAACATCTAGGCAATCTTTAAAAAGATTTTATCGATCAAACAAAATAATTTACGATAGCTTAGTCTGTTACAGATGTTTTGTTTATCGCTCGGTCTCATACTGAGATTCCGATAGGCACCAATCACAGAGGGCGCTAGCGTAATGTAATGTGAAACGGAGGAGACGAAGACGAGTCGTAGAGATGATGGCAAAAGAAGAAAAAAGTCGATTGGGCAATGGCACTCTCGCATAGAGGTCGACCAATGGGACGGAGGCGATAACCCCTTGCCACTGAAGCGACTCCTGAATAAGGAGGAGTGGATGCTGGGAGGAGGGAAAAGGGAAGAAAATGGGAGAAAGAGACAGAGAAAACCATAAAAATAAACGATATATATATATATATATATATAAAGAGAGAGAGACGGCTATAAGGCTATCGAGGTGGCAAAGGTCTATCGAGAGACTACTGTCCAGAGGACACGTGTTGACCACAGGAATGACGACGGAGGAGGAACATTAGGGAAAATTGGGCAGTTAAGGACTGCGTGGACGCTATATAAGAGGCAGAAAATAGGCAAGAAGTGAGTGGATTGGGAGTGAGTGCGAGGGAGTGTTATGCTAGGATTACGGATCATTTGCAATCGAGGAGACAATAATGACGAATAAAAAGGTATTTTTACGTATTCATTCGTGGTTAGGCGCACATATGGATTTTTAATGTTCCGAGCGATTATTTCTACACTTGAGTATCTAACAGAAGCCAAAATGTACATGAGGAATCACCTCGCGGCATTGAAAAATAAGAATAGAAATTTATCTGGTCTATAATTACAATTTGAAAGCTATACTGCAGCAAAAAGATATTCATTTAATAATTTTGACATGAATGGAGAACAGTTCTTTTCGATTTCTAACGTAGATGTTATTCATGACAATCTCAAGTCTCTATGATTCGAATTAATAACAAAAATATATTTTGAATAACAGCTGTTGATGAAAGAAAGAAATGGAGGAAGAAATGCAACGCCCTGCTTTATTTGATCTCCTTGCATTCCCTGCGGGAAGGAGAGGAGAGCAAATGAAGGTGCTATAAGCCATTTGAAAAAGACGTTTGATTTAAAAGATGAGCAGACGCAGAAACAAAAGTATGGCCGCGCATGCGCCATGCTTCGTAACTTATCGGTGAGATATAAGGTCACGAGACGAGGCGGAGCCGGCGCCATGTTGGTTCTTGAAGAGGGAGGAGAGGGGGGGGGGAGAAAGGGGGAAGAGAGAGGGGGGAGAGAGATAGGTGAAGAGAGGCTCAAGGAAAAAGGAGGGGCCGGGTGAGCGAGTGAGAGTATGTATAGGGGTGGGAAGGAGAGGAGAGGGGAGGTGGTGAAAGGATAGAAGGCGGCGAATGATATACTTAAACGAGGAAAATTGATCTCAGTCTTTAAATCGTTACCGACAAAGAAATAACAAATTGCTAAGACAGCTGCGCAACACTTTAATGGTAGAAATCATAAGGAAAGGAAGGAGAAAAACCAACCCAACGTGAAGCTAAAGTTTTTGATTTAGCAAAAATATACTAACTTATTAGTTGTTATGGCTGTCCCCGAAGAGGATAAGATTGTACTTCACTTATTATGGTGAATTTTCTCAAAAGCAGCAAAGTTATCACATTATGACGCAAAAGATAAACAGGTTTCTCGGCTACATTCAAATGTTTCGCATTCATGCTTGGCTTGCGCAGCAAACTAAATTTCCATGGAACAGGATGAGTGAATGATTATAATTTCAAGTCTATAGCACTAAGGTTCAACATAATGTAATATTTTAAATAGAATGCTCACAGAAGACTTCCTTAAATTTGAGGAAGAAAAACGTAACGTAAATGATAAATTGTAAAGTAATAGGTATTGATAAATATTAAAGTTTCACAATTTGATGGTTAATTCAAACATCAGTTTAGATAAACCTTATCTGAAATACGCTCTCCGCTAGTGATGTACCGGGTACTAAAAAATACCGGGTACCCGGGGAAGCAAAGAAAAATTACCCGGCCGGTTATCCGGGTACCCGGCCGGGTAGGTTGAAATTAAATTTTGTTTGAAAAAGAAAGCAAACAAGAAGAATTTCGTGTTGAGGATAATACGTCTTATTCTAAAGAAGAGAGGCAATTTGAAAATTTTCTTAAATGTGCTAACATCCCTCATAAAGAAAATCCTTTAACTTGGTGGGCAAAGAAAATCAGCTAGCTATCTTTCCTGAACTGTCAAAATTGGCCAGACGTTACTTGTCATCACCTCCATGCAGCATAGCCAGTGAAAGGATGTTTAGCGAGGCGGGAATCATATACGAAGAGCGGAGGAATCAATTCCTTCCGCGAAATGCGGAAAAACTATTGTTTCTTCATCATAATCTCCCATTGTTGAAATTTAATTATTAAAATTTTGACTGCACTTTTGTTTCATTCTTTACTTAAGAAGATTTTATAAAGTTTATAAGATTTTACAATCTGGTACTGTTAACCGGTCGTTCAGTATAATTATGCATATTATGTAAAATGTTATTTCATGGTTCAGTTTAACTTTTGTTAGAGCAATCGGTTTTTTAAAAGTTTATTATAATTAAGAATATCGTTTCTCTGAATGTTTCTTACAGGCTAAAAAGTAAAAGTAAAATATTAAGTTCCATTTAATTTGTTTTTATTTTTATACTTTTTTTGTTCATGAGGGACCCAGTACCCGGCACCGGGTCCCAGCGCCCGGTGCCGGGTATGCCGGGAAATTGCCGGGTACTGAAAATATGGCCGGGTATGCCGGGTACCGGGTAATTTCCGGGTACCCGGTATGTCACTACTCTCCACATGCAAATTTTCATTAGATAATAAAAATGTTAAGGACGATGCTGACCTCCAAGGCAGACATCAATGCTAAGTGCAAATTAAAACGATCTCTTCTCTCTTCCACATTTCCAAATTCCCAGATTTAAAAAATATATTTATTCGAATAATAATTAGTTACAATACACTCACTTAATGGAAGGAAAATGTGAAATTCGAGTAGAATATGTTGAAAGAAATCCGTTGAACACCTATTATTTTGCAACGGCTCGAGATTTGAAATGAAAGTTTTACGGACTGGGGTATCTTCAGCAACACAGAAAATACTATTCACAAACCCGCAGAAGCACATTCACGAGCGCGCGCACACACACATATGACAAATGAAAACTGATTCAGAGGTTTTTGCGCATAAAATGATTAAAAATCATTTCCACTGTGTGAAAGTATCTAGTACAGTGTTTTCCGACCGGTGTGTCGCGGCACATTAGTGTGTCGCAAACATGTCCTTAGTGTGTCGCAAAAATTTCTAGAAAATTTTGAAAAACTAATGTCAAGACACATCGCTCGAAGAAATGTTTTCCCCACATTTTAAGAAAATTTTAAAACAATATTATAAGGTGTAGGTACTAATATTAGTTTTAACATCTTTGTGCATGTTTCTTTTTGGCAATAAATCTGTTTTTTTACATAACCTGCTCAAAATGTGAAAGGTTCTTTGTCGGTCATATTTGATTTAAATCTCATTTGTGTCACCAAAATCCTGCTCAATAAAAAGTGTGCCGCGAGGCTAAAAGGGTTGGGAAACAGTGATCTAGTATATCGATGACTGAGCAACCATGTAACCGATCGAAATGAGCATAGTTCATTGATATAATTGTAGAGTATGCAGTTGCCGTCATCTTTCAAATCATCGGTTCACAGCGAAGACCACAGATTCAAAGCGGTCGCCCGTGATGCACGATGCGTGAGCAACAATTGAGAGACGGGGTGCGCGCAATAGACCGCGATATCGCAACGAAAGTTGGAGTTATTCTTCGTTCGCTCTTTTCCTTATTCCCGCGCTTCAACAGCCAGCAGTTCGCGTTTCGGTGAACGTAGTGACATAGAGACGAGAGAAAAAGGAGGATATGGGGGAGAGGGAGGAGGGGGAGAGTTCGAATAGAGGGGGAAGGGGGAGAGAGAGGAAGATCTCGCATTGTTATATTTAGGCCGAATCCGACAATGTTTCATACACGTTTGCCAATTAGAGCACGGTGAAAACTCGAGAGAAATGCGCCGTCACGCCGCTTATTTCTCCATTCAAAATCGGCCGAATTCGGCGCTCTCGACCGCGGATAGAGCTGCCAAGAGAGGAGTGCGAACGCGCTTTAGATGTTTGTTAATCGAGGTGCTGATAAATCCGATTAAGAAACTATACCGGAGACATCGCTCGTGGAAGCAAGCATTTAGGGACGAATGATTCCGTTTATGTTGTGGAAAGAAATGACCTAAAGCTGCAAAAATTATTTATCTCCGTGCAAGATGAGTATGTTCGCCCAAGGCCAGATTTTCGAAGACCTTTCTCCCCTCTCCCCACCGCCACACAAAATGTCTGGGACCTCCGTGGGGCCCTGGAGCAACTGCGCCCCGGTTAATTCGGCGTTGTATTCGACGAATGAAATAGATATAACCGCCATCTTCGAGACGTCAAATGTCACATATCCCATTAATATTGCTATTAAAATCTATCCAATCTTCGTGCACTGAAATTCTTCTGAAACCGCGTCCACTGCGAATCAAAGGTCATCCGTTTATCCGCGTCGCCATATTTCAAAACGAATACGTGTAAAACGTAATAAGGGAATCAGTCGCGATTGGAGGAATGCCGAGAGGAGACAATGAAGAGAAAAGGATGGGAGAGAAGGAAGGGGAGGAGGAGAGAGAGGGAGGACTAGAGTTAGGGATAGAGGGAGAAGGAGAGCAGGAGGGAAAAAAAGGACGACGTAAAGGACCAGCAGCGGTGAGAGAGAGAGATATGGAAATAGAGCGAGAAATCGGATTCCAAGTCACACGCGATGGCGAACAGCAGAGGGAGCAAACGCCTGTGAACAAAAAAATCTCCTTTCGCACAGCAAATCGTTAACACGGCTTATTCGAATGAGCGTCCGGGAGCAAATTGCTAATCAACAGATCAGAGAGAGAGAGAGAGAGAGATGGACGTGTCGGCCATAGCGGCGAAGAGAAACGCCTCGTAGTGCGATTTACTTTCCTAATATACTTCCGTTATTTGCCCATTTCTTTAATTTTTTCCCCGGTGTCAGTCAGCAGCCACCCCTTAGGGGGAAATGGCCGCGGTGATAATTAGGTTGCGGTTACTTTATGTCGGTAAGCTGAGGAAAGAGTACGGCGATAAACAATTCGTTTCGTAACAAATACACCTTTTCGTGTCGCGAGCACCCTCAGTCATCCCAAGAAAGGAAACTACAATCACACGTCGCCACGACGACCACGTCTTCCCCTTTTCTCTTGCGTGCATCATATGTGTTCTCTCCGACACACTTAGTACACGGCAGCTATGTTAAACGATATTTAATGACGATAGTTTTTGCGACTCCGAGCTGTAAACCTCCATTACGGAGAAACAGAAACGTCATTTCGACAGTGCAACGTCGAAAAAGTGTAAAAAAAAAGAAAAATAATAGTTTTTCTGTCGCGAGGAGCAAAATTTAAGAAAGCGAGAGCCAAAAGCTGACCGGAAAGGAAAGCTGAAAGAGAAAATGGGGAAAAATGAGGGATGTCAAAGTGGCGAGAGGAAGACGGAAAGGAGGGAGCTTGAGGAACGGTGCCTTAACGGAGGGCGTTGTGTGATGCTCGAGGGTGCAGAGGAGGGCGTGGAGGAGGGCGTGGAGGAGGGAAGGGAGCGAGGGAAGGGAGCGAGGGAAGGGAGCGAGGGAAGGGAGCGAGGGAAGGGAGCGAGGGAGGATAGGGATGAAGTCAGAGGAAGCGAGAGGTTGCCAAATTGGGAGGAATGCCAGAGAGAGAGAAGGGAGAGTGCGGGGGAAGTGAAGCGTGACACGAGGCGGCTACGTGGCGCGTCGTGGGGCAACGCCGGAGAAAAACAGGGCCGCGTAAGGCTTCGGAAGGGGGGAGGGAGGAAAGGGAGGTGGGGGGCGAAACGACGTGGACGGGGCAGATGCGAACCGAATCCCTAGCGACCTGTCCTCGCATCGCTCTGTGTGATCATCCGGAGAAAGGAGTGGATTGCATGCGTGGACGATCGTCGGGCGGCGATCCGCGGCAGTCGAAGAAACTTTCGAAATGAGTTCCGACCTCTTTTTTGATCGCGAGAATTTTAACTCTTTTGTGACATATCGGAATGCGCACGCACGTCAAATTAGGTCATCGCATCGAAAAATACGAAATTAAGAAAACGCTTTGCGTTATTTTTAAGCAGCTCATAAACTGTATTTTAATAGCTTTCGGAATAAGCACGTCGATGAAAAAGCGAGCACATTCGACCACGAACACTGCAAGATTCCCACATTGCAACGAGAGTCTGACTCCAACCTTTGAGATGTCTCTATCGCGAAGTCGAATTCATTCCGCGTAGACGGAAACTACTATTGATAAAACATTTAAACAGGATTAAAATCTTAAACGGAAGCAATGTAGGTATGCTAAAGAAGGCACGTCGCGCGCGGCGAATACAATAGCACTCATACAAGAATCCAAAACAAAAGTAACAAATGATAAGGAGAGGGAGGAATGTGGACGCAACCATCTTTAACCCTTTCTTCCACGACGTCGCTCGTTCGTCTTTGCGTCCATCAAAGGGAAGGCGATTGGAACGAAGAGAGAGAGAGGCAGCGAAGAGAGTGGGCGCACGGCAGAGCGGACACGGACAGAGACTTTCATTTGTCTTCGTGTGGGCGCCGCGGAGAAGAGAGGAGGGTGGCCAGGAGGGGGGAGAGGATGGGAGCGAGGAAGAGGCGGCATAAAAGAGTCTCCTCTCATAGGTTCCACCGACCGTACACCTCCAACCAAGCGTCAAGCCCATTCAGTCCCTATATCACGCGCCCTCCTTCGCCGACGGAGGCGGAAGGAGGTAAGCTGGTTGGTTGGAGGCGCAAGAGAAAGGAAAAAAAGAGGAAATCTTCGCTCCCACGCCGGTTTGGAAACACGCCCGGAGGGTGGATGAAGGGTCCCCTTCCTCCCGTCACCCTCCCCTCTCTATCATCACCCTCCTCCGGCAGACGCCAAAAAAGCCTCGGAAAAATAAGGCCGCTCAGCGATCCTTTCTTGTTTCCCTTTTGTGCGAAATGCACGCACTCCTGCCCACGAATGGCCGAAACGCGGGAGTAAGAACGGAGGCTTTTTATCTCAAGGAGGCCGAGCATTAAAGTGGACTAACTTGAGAAATGAAAGCGAAGAGAACGAGCAGGGAGCGAGGGATATTTTATTTATTTTGCACGGCCGCGTGCTATATAGATATACAGAGCGCATTGTTGCGCGATGATTTTAAAAATGGCATGTGCCATAAAGTATAAGAAAGCTCTTTATTTAAAAAATCATCCTAACCAGACGCCTAAATTATAGCGCTCATTTACTACATAGCATGATATACCGTTTACCTAATTCAATATAATATCACAATCTTAAGACGTTTTTTCCCTATCGTTATCCAAGTATATCTTAATTAGTCTCGCATATACATTCAAGTGCATATAAATTACATTACATTGATAAGGTAAGATAAGAAATATGAACGGTTGACGCAAAACCGTGTCGGAGAATGTCTGGCAAAAATATTTTGTAACCAATTTAATGACATCGCTTCCATGATTTCATTATTGCTTTTAACAAGGATTGTGGGTCTTTATCGAGGAATGTCCGCCGTGACGTAATAATATTTGCCGAAACTATGGATTAAATCAAGAAAGAATGTCAAAGTGTCACTACTTGTTATTTAGTACATGTTTCTCTTCTCCAAGAGTACTCAACGAGGCAGCGCACAAACAAACGCATCGATACGTTTTAATCATGTCCGTCCTCGATGATTGTTGCAGCGACACGGAAAAACCAAGATGGAGCGAGAGAGAAAGAGATTAGTAGTCGGCGGTGATGTCTCGCATCGAGATCTCGCTTGGCTACGAGGAATCGTTCGAGCGAGAAGTCGAGACGCGCGGGAAGCGGCTGACAAAAGACGGTGAGGGTTTGAAGGGAAGAGAGAGAGAAGGTCCTGATTAACTTGGAGGCGCGGAGGAGTTTTTTATCGCGGCTCCGTTGAGACGGTTGACATCCGGTGGGACGGCCGCGCGAACACAATCATCTCCAGCACCACCGTCCGACAATCACCTACCGGTCGAGGGCGCCAATAAATTTGGTAGAGAATTCAAACGTCCGATTTTTTTCCTACCGCACCGAGCTTCACTATTGACCTGAAACTGCCGCGTTCGTCATAAGATTATATTCTCTCGCAATACATGCTTAGGCTTAAAGTCAAAGATGTTCTTTGATTTGAAAAAAATCTCTTAAGACCTAGCACGAATCTCTGGCGAATGAGATGGGACGTGAGATTCTGACGAAACTGTTGGCTCCCAGCAATGTACTTCAGATGTTACACGGTATGGAAATTACTTTCCACAAATACTTTTTAATAAAGCGCTCAATAGAGAATTTAAACAGAATGATTGCGCGTAACTATGCTTAGCAATCAGTTCACATCCAAGTCTAACTAAAATAATTTCTCGACTCCATTAACCGCCCGCCAAGGTAAACTACGAATAATAAAAATGTATAAGTAGCGACGTTAATTGCATTGTATCCATGATTTAAGAAAACGCAATCAATAGACCTTCCGCATTTCATAGCCACTAGCATGGCGGTCCGCCAGCAATGCATGCATCCTCCCACAGTAGCATTCACGCGCAGCCAACATCCACAGGCAACCCCTCCTCTCTCTCTCCCGCCCGAACACAGCGGACACACAAACACGAACTCCAACACCGAGGAAGGGAGCATTCCAGCGGCCATACGACGAGAAGCTGGACCAAAATGACGGAGAGAGAGAGAGAGAGAGAGAAAGGAGGTGTGGAGAGGAATTGGGAGAGCGAGCTGCAGTAGAAAAGGGTGACCACACACTTGACGTTACGAGGAAGAGCGGGCGTACGTAATATGGAAGAAGGTGAAAAGGGAAAAGGAGATAAATGGAAAAAGGGGGGAGGATGGATTAGAGGAGAGAGAGGAGGAGGGAGGGGAAGAGGAACGGAGAGGAGAAGACCGTAATAGGACGATCCGCGATAAGAAAGTGGTTAAGATGTTGGGAGGAGGAAAAGATGGAGTCTCTTCTGGTTCTAGGAAGCGGACGGAAGGTAGAGAACAGAGGCAGGAAAAAGAAGAAGGGAGTGTAAGGGGGAAGAGGAGGGAGGGATGAAAAGGGGAAGCGAGGAAGGAAAGGAAAGTGAATGCGCGAGGAGAATGGAGAGCGGCATACAGACGGCAAGTAAGGAAAGTTGTAAGGACGGGGTGTTTAGTCGGGCGCATTATCTGATTAATGCGGAGAAGATAGCGGCGCAGAGAACAAATGGGTTGAGGAGAAATGAGATTTCAGAGCTACGATAAGAGGGAAAGAGAGAGGAGAGAGAGAGATAAGGGAGACAACAGAGGTGAATGGAACAAGTGCGCAAAGGTCTCTCGCGAGTCCGGTGCATTGGGCTTTCTCTCTCTCCCTCGCCGCAGCGTCTCCTCTTCGACCCTTTCCTCGGAGAAGGCCTCCGAAGGGCAAAAACAGCCCTCTCCCCCGCTGTTCGCCCCCACCCCCGGGTCTACATTCGTCCCCTCTTTATTCTCTCCCCTTTCGTATCTTCGCCGAAGATGCAAGAACACACTCAGAAGGGCAGCAGAAGAGAGAAATAGACCGAGAGTGGGCCAAGGGCTCCTTCTTTTCTCAATAAACTTAAAAGTGCTGCCCATTCACTAACCACCGAATTTGTAGAACTAGTTACGAAATTTTGTGTATAAAATGAAGAATTCTGCTCGTGTCTTACTGGGAAAAGGGAAAGAGGGTAAAACACGCCACTAAAACTTTAGAACATAAGTAAATTTGTATATTGTATTATGTAAAATCCGAAAAGCGATCTTTAAAATATAATTTCCCTCTTTTTAAACATCTACCTCTTTCTGTTTACGTGAATTTAATTATTGTTGGTTCATTATTGCTAAATTACAGACAAGAAATTATCTTTCGACACCTGAGGTTACAGCAAAATCGATAACAAGCAAAGGTCACAAAAACTTTTACGTAAATAAATAATAAACTTCGAAGTTAATATAAAAGTTATTCGTACAAATACTAACATGGCGTGTGAGACTAGAGCTCTCGGAATTTCGACGCATGTTTCGTTTCCATGTTGAGTGGTCTCCTATGGTCCATTCCACTCCTCAGGGAAACCGTCCTCAAGCAATATTCTCCCTCCGCTTCTTTCTTCCCTAATCGTCATGATTAAGCTTTCATCGACGATATCCTAATACATATCCTGCAAACTATCCACCATCTTTGGGCTAGCTACATCACTAACTCTGCCTATTTCTTCATCCGAAACCATAGCGTTACTACAAAAAAATTCGTGGCTATCTTCAACTCCTCACCTAATCTTTCTGACCTACGAGAGACAAGAGACTGACAGCTGTGGAAGTCGATGGATTGAGATCGGGTAGCTATACAAAGGGGCGACAAACATCTTCCCCTCCTCCACAACATCCTCCCAACCTCTCTCCCTCCCTCTCTCCGAAGCATCTCACGCCCCCGCCTTCCACTTCTCCCCAACACAATCTCTTCCGACGAGTTTTTTGTGTTGAGAACTTTCCGATAACGAACGCATCGTCCGCCGGACCTCTCTCTCTCTCTCCACAGCCGACATTCATCCTCCACATCCGCTACGAAGAGAACGCCGAGTATTGAACGACATGGGAAAAAATTATGAGTTAATTCTTCCTAAGAAAAATCGCAGTCAGGTCATTTTGATTGAAACGAATTGTAGTGTAGTGCTTGAGCATATGAAAGGCGTTGTATCAAAAATGTATTAACCGTGAATTTGTCAACCTATTATTAAAGTTCTATTCCATTCAATGTTATTTTTCTTTTATTTTATTTTTTACGGCATTTATAGCATAAATTAAGGCCGAAGACAATGAACACTCGAGAATATCATATCTGAAGCAGAAAACTCAAAAGGTGACTGCGCGCAGTAATATATGAAATTAATTAAAATTCTCGATTCTAAAAGCCCCAAAATAGCATCATCCAGAGCGTAAATCTCCACTGAAAACGCGTCGAGTGGAAAAGGAGAGAACGGGACCCCACAAGCACATGCGCTTGGTATTGACCATTAAGCGGAGCGGCGTGGCGGTGACCGTCCACACGCGTACAAGTGATTAATTGATACCTGCTCGGGAGGGAGGGGTAGAGAGGGAGAGGAGACGCCTGCCCTGGACGGCCAAGAGGTGTGAGGTATAGGTTGTTACAGGACAGCGAGAGGGAGGAAGAGAGGGAGGGGAGAGGGAGCGGTGCAGGGAGATGAGATTCTTCCTCACTCCCTTCCCGCCCTTCTAAGGCCTTTGGGGTTCGACCCCACTGCCCTTCCCCCTTTTCTCATCAACTCACAGGTGCCTTATCTGCCCCCTCCAGCCAGAGGGCCGAGACGCCCTCTCCCATCGCCCGCCCCCTCTAACGCATGAGCCCCTTCTCTCTAGTCGCAACCCGCACACAGATTCCGCGCCTCTCCAACCCAACCCAACTCCACCCGAACCGATACCCCTCCCTCCCTTCCGATTCCCCCACGCGTCTCTCTCTCCAAAGGGTCGTCACCCTTCCCTGCGCTGACCGAAGATATCCCTTTGGCTGAGGCGTTCGTGCGGAAGAGAGCGAGCTCTCTGCTCTCCAAACAGTAAAGCTTATTACCTTCGTTCTAAATAAGTGCAATGCAGGACGAGTAGGCAGAAACGTCCCCGAGCAACGGATCCACTCTTTTAGAAAGTTTTCCGAGGAAAATAGCTGCGGTCCTCACATAGAATTACTGAGAAAATAATGGTCGTCATTAAACGTAGTTGGGAACCTTACTTGTGCTATGAAATACAGTACAAAAACAGGTAACCTTGGGTTTTAGATGCTGCCGGTTGGTAGATTTTTTTCCATTTCTAGAATATATACGTATATATATATATTACCTATATCAATAACTATAAAAGGTTAAATCTCTTGGTCATCATTTTTTGCGTAACGCTAAATATCTCAACATATCTCGGCCATTTCTTCAGCCAGTCCAGCCAAATTCGATAGGATTGCTATGAATACGTTCAAAAAGCTAATGCTATTAAAAAAATTTCAAAAAGTCTCGGGTTCGACGCCAGCAGATGTTTTACATTCCATATGAATTTCATATCTCGGTCCATAAGTTTACACGTTAAAATTTAATTTTCAACGTGCAGAGTTTTACTCTTTTGGAAATTAAAATAAGAAATAATTGGCCTACGACCTTCAAATTAGGACCATTTCAAAGGAAAATAATTTTGTTCGTCTTTTCTCACCTAAAGTTAAAACTTTAGCAAATTTTACGTTTAAATTCGCCGATGTAAGAAAAATCGTTCATTTTCATAAATGATCGCCTTGGAAACGGGCATTGTTGTTTCAAGTCATATATGCTCATATAAACATATATTCATTTACGTAAATTGGATGGATAACTGCGGTAAATTACGTGTTTTAAAACATGCTAATGTTTGAAATAATTCGACGATGTTTTAACGTGCCTTCGTTGTCTTATTGAAATCTTTCTGCATATTAAAGGCAGTTGTTTGCGCTGTGCCTTCGAATTATCTGAATAGAACAGATATTATGAATTACATTTGCCAGATGCAGTTTTTTCACATGGACAGCTGTATGAAGCCAAAGCTAGAACACGTGACAAACATAATTTGAAATTTTGGGTTAAGGATAAAGATAATCAAGGGCAATTGCTGTTAAACGAAAGAGTATTTACAAGGAACGTCGTTATAAATAATATTATTGACGTATAAGACTGTTTTCCTCTTAATTTTTTAAAACTATTCCTTTGTTTTCATTTGTAGCCCTTTCCAATCTTATTCAAATATTATAATTTTATCATTTGTTTGTTGGTTTTATTTTTATATTGTTTGTTTTCAAAGGCCCTTTTAAACGGGCTCATTCGTCTAGTCTTATATATATATATATATATATATATATATATATATATATATTTGAGCTATCGGGACCAAACTTTGCAAATTGACTTCATATGACTCTACGAGTAACATAGGGTACCCGGGATCCCCGAAAACCACGCCTCACAGACAGAAATATTTTCTTTTTTTCATTTTCTCCATTTGAATAACATAGGGACGAGTGCAGCTTATTTTTCATTTGAATTTTAAAATTACTTAGAAAAGTGGTATGGACTTGAGACTTGAATGATTCTACGAAGAAAAGAACAAAGTTTATTTTTATTGAAGACAGAATCCCTGATCGATATGCATAAAAATGCATTTAAAATCAATAAAATACATGATTTTACCAGTTTTATTACAATACCCATTATAAGCTACCGTGACAACTCCCATTGTCGCCGAAATTGAGAGTTCAATGCATTTATATGGGAACATTTTTAACGTAATATCGTAAGACAATTTCTGTGTACGATTTTAATTTGTTTACATGGAAACCAAATATTTGTTGTTTTTAATTGAATTATCTTCTAATCTAACATATTAAGGAGAATGTTTCTAGTTTGTTCGATTTGAATGCTTTTAATACGAGATAGGGATACGAGGGAGATACGAGATGGATGGTAACGGAGGGGGGAGATGGAGGGGGGGGGGAGAGAGAGAGAGGGGGGACTTCGTCGTCGTCGTCGGTGGGAAATCGGAACTCTGTAATGCTTTTTTTTAACAAACTTTCTGAGTAGTTAGAAGATTGACATTTGGTAGGAATATTCGGTACTTAAATTAGAAGCCATTCAGGAAAACAAATTTACAAAATCGACCCGGGTTTGATTCCTGAGAATGATTTCCATTCCTCATAAGATAACATGGCAAATCGATATTTTGACCTGCAACCTTATTTTATTTTGGTTATTAAAATTCATATATTTGACCTACGATTTTCAGACTTGTACTGTATTAAAGAAAAATAAATACAGTTTCTTATTCTTATCGTCTTTTATCGCGTTCTAATCTAAATCTTTCGAATTTAACGTTTTAATAACATATTTTGACAAAATTTAGCGTTTTTAATGTGAAGTTGCCTTGCCAACCGATTACATTGTTAAACTCGAAATCCTATTACTCTCACGTTCTCTCCGGACCTCCATGAACCCTCCCGGCACAATTCATAGGTATCAGAGATATCTCAGAATTAGTATAGAGAAAGTATTGTTTTCATGAAAAAAATCGAAATCGAGATTTCAACGGAAATACACGTTTTGAGGTGCGCAAAGGGAGAAACGATTGTATTACCATATCTACAATAATATATTATGAAGTGTGTTTTTGTGTGTTTGTGTATATGTGTGTTTGGAACTACTCCTGAACGGTAAAAGCTAGAATAAGCAAATTTGGTACGATTCTTCCTTACATCCTAACTTAGTGAATTGTCAAGGTTTGGTCAACCGGGATTAATCAGGGCTGCCAATATGGGGGATTAACATTTTTCCATAAGATAACACGTATGAATCAATTTCTTGACTTGCAACGTATTCTTCCTTCAAGCATCAAAATACGTAAATATGGACCGATTTTTTTCGTTTTTGCTCTATTCGACGAATAAAACTCTATAATATCTTATTCCTGCGAAGTTTACATGTTACACGGTCGAAGTTTTCAGAAATACGTTATTTGTTTCGAAATTTTGTGGATTTTTCGTACTCTTTCCGGGCGTAACCAAGGCGGCCGCCGTTGTTACCTCCGATTCAATTAGCTTCAGTGAAGCTTATAAATAGACGAAAGTTTAGCGGTATTCGCTTCGCACTTTTCTTTAAGCAACGAAACGAGAGATGTTTATGGATAGCAACGTAAATAGATACTGATTATTATTCAGGAAGCGTTTATAACGATTGAGGAAAGTAATTGAACCTTCTTTCGTCTATTGAATTCTGGAATCTTACATTTTTTGTAAGTAAAATCATTATATTTTACAATATAATGTTTATTAACGTAAATAAGCTCACGTATCTGGTGTACATTTACCGGAGTCAGTGTTCAATCATGGACAACTGTACGTTTTTCAAGACATAAAAGTAAATATTTCAGCGAGGCATAATTACACAAGAAATGAAGCTGGATTTGGCGAAAGCAATACGATAGGAAATAAAATTATCGTTATATTTGAATGCAATAGGCTCGGAAACGGATTGTTACAAGCAAATACGATTAATTGTTAAGAAAAGCTAATTGTAATTTTAAAAGTATCTACTATATATTTTAAAGCGTTTTTATGTATGCACCCTCCAAATCTCTGAAATAATTCCGAAGCGACACATGAGTGACACTCTAAAAATTTTAACTCTAAATTGCCGGAGTATCAGGAATAAGGCTGCGGAACTTCAGAATTTACTAGAACAAACAGAGGCAGATATAGTAATAGGCACAGAGAGTTGGCTAACCTCGGATATTCACGACCGTGAAATTTTCCCCTTACGATATATTATTCACAGACGAGATAGGACAAATAGGAGCGGTGGAGGGGTGTTTATAGCAGTGAATAATACACTAATAAGTTCTCCGGTCAAGTTTGCTGTAAACAATATTGAAAGCACTTGGTGTACTATAAACAGTGAAGATTTGGGAAACATTCATGTATGTGCATATTATAGGCCGCCAGCTTCAAACGCAGAAGAAATATACGATCTAGAGGCTCAAATAAATTCACTAATGAAGAAGAATAGTAAAAGCATTATCATAGTAGGAGGAGACTTCAATCTACCCTCGATAAATTGGCAGAGTTGTAGCTTCATACCATCCGGTAGGAATCGCGAGTCATGCGAAGCGCTAATAGACATCTTCAATAAACATTCCCTCATCCAGGTAGTCAAAAAACCTACGAGAGCGAACAATATATTAGACTTACTAGCAGTTAACATCCCCGAGCGTGTTTCCGAAGTAACTGTTGAAGAAGGAATCAGTGATCACCAATCAGTTCGAGTACTTTTGGATATAACTGTCGCAAAATATCGCAAGCCTAAGCGAAAAGTGTACATGTATAAAATTGCTAACTTTGAGGATTTCAAAGAGAAACTCATCAAGGATTACGGCGATTTCAGCAAATCGACAAGCACAAAAAACGTTGAGGAAACTTGGAAAGCATTTCTATCGGAAATTAGAATTGGTATTAATATGTATATACCAAGTAAATTTATTAGCGATAATGGGGAACCAAGGTGGTATAATCGGCAGGTTAGATGCACCCTCAGACACCAAAGAAAGCTTCACTCGAAATTTAAACGTATCAATAACTGTAAGTCACAGGAGGAAGTAATTTCAATTTCACTTAAGTACAGAGACTGTCGGACTAAGACCAAAAAGGTTATGCGCAAAGCACTAACAGACTTCAAGAAAAAGACTCTTAGTGAACATCTAAGTGAAAATCCCAAATGCTTTTGGTCATATGTTAGAGAAGTTCAAGATCGACGCCCAACCGTAGCCCCGTTAATAAACGACCAAGGAGAGGTAGTTAGCGATAGCACAGATAAAGGAAATTTGTTAAACTTATTTTTTCAGAGCGTATTTACTACCGAAGACGTGAGAGCGAAGGTCGTGGCGCCCGAACCAGGCAAGGAAAAAATGAACGATATAGTCATATTAGCGAAAGGGATAGCTCAACAGCTTAAAAATATCAAGTCAAATAAATCTCCGGGTCCAGAAGAGATACCAGCTAGAGTATTCAAAGAGTTAGCACTGGAAATAGCACCTTATCTCGAAATAGTTTTCAATAAGTCACTTAGTCATGGCGTTGTACCTAAGGAATGGAAATTAGCCTTTATAACGCCGTTACACAAAGGTGGGAAAAAAGACGACAGAGAAAATTACAGGCCAATTTCGCTTACCTCCCTATCTTGCAAGGTTCTCGAGCACATTATCGTTAGCTCCGTGATGGACTTCTTAGTTAGTCAGAACTTGCTAAGTAAATATCAGCATGGCTTCAGGAAGACGAGATCTTGTGAAACACAGCTTGCTCTGTTCGTTCACGATATACTAAGATCAGGAGACCGTAAGACTCATTGTCAGTTAGATGCGGTTTTCCTCGACTTCAAGAAGGCTTTCGATAAAGTCCCGCACAGTAAGTTAGTGAAGAAATTAAATGACTGTGGAATAAATCGAAAGATAATCGAGTGGATCAGGGACTTTCTTAATGAGCGTGAACAAATAGTAGTTATAGATGGATTTAAATCAGATTCAGTCAGCGTAGCCTCAGGCGTTCCACAGGGAAGTGTAATCGGCCCCCTACTATTCCTTTTATACATAAACGACTTAGATAAGGTTATTAAAAGTAAAATCAAGTTATTCGCGGATGATAAAGTAGTTTACAGAGAGATTAACAGTCTTGATGATCAATTATTACTTTCTGACGACTTAAATGCAATTCTCGAGTGGTGTAAAGAGTGGCAGTGTTCCTTTATGAGATTCTGGGGAAACAAAAACATTGACACGACGAATTACACTGTTGAAGGCGTCCAGCTAAAACTAGCCGATTCCGTCAAATACTTAGGCGTTACTTTAACAAGCAACCTCTCGTGGGATATGCACATACGAAATATATGCGGGAAGGCTAAACAGAAACTAGGATTCATCAAACGCATAGTAGGTAAAAGTGAGGAAAAAGTCAAAGAGACATGTTACTTCTCGTTAGTAAGACCGCTATTAGAGTACGCGTCGAGCATATGGGATCCGTACGTGAAAGGATCAATCTCAGAGTTAGAAAGAGTGCAGCGAAAAGCCGCTAGATTCGTCAAAAATTGTTACGATAGAAACAAAAGTGTTACAGCCTTGATACAGGACTTAGGATGGGAATCACTAGCTGAGCGCCGATCACGCTCTAGGTTAAAACTTCTCGAAAGATTTAGAACGCATATATTCTCCAGCGATGTCGAAGAAATAATAAGAGCGCCAACTTATATTGGTAGAACGGACCATCCTCGTAAAATAAGAGAGATAGCCTGTAGGACTGAGAGGTATAAAGGCTCGTTTTTCCCTAGAACGATAGCTGAGCAGAACAGAAGTTACGAAAGGAAATCAGCCGACGTAGAGTGATACTATACATTATTATGCGCTTTACCTTGGTGCTATTGCACCCCCTGCCACACACCATTGCGGTGGCTTGCAGGGTGAACTATAGATATAGATATGTTTTGCTGTAGTAGCTTTACTAAATCCGTTGAAATTGAACGGGAAATTCTGCTAGTATATATATATATATATATATATATATATATATATATATATATATATATATATATATATATATAATATGAATTATCAAATAAATTTCATATGGAGTAAAGAAAACGAAATATAATATGAAAATATAGATTAATGTTTTTTATTTTCTAGCGGAAATTATTATTTTTCTCCGTTTACTAAAGTAATAAATGCAGGCATTGGATTGTCGATGATAAAGCACTTCTCTATGTCTGAAGGTGAGCTACTAGTGATTACATTTTCGATGAAGGAAGATTTTTTGGTTTTTTCTTGTAATTTAAGTAGTTTCGTGTACGTGGAACTTTCTGAGTAGTTTTTCTTGGATTTTATACACGAAATATGATTTGTTCACTTATCTGTCACGTATATTTCACGAGATTAAAACGAACAGGAGTTTCATCTTGTATACAATAATTTTTGTAAATTTAACACCCTCTATGAAAATTCTATTTTCGCGGAATGATGAAATAAATAGGCAACGTCGTTCCTCTCAAAAACAACAACAATTATTTCCTCGCAATTTGATAATTAAATCCCAGCAACGTGAGGTATGCTCAAAGGTAACCGAAAAGTGACTTTATGAGAAATTTCAAATCCTAATCCACACGTCGACTGAAAATGTTGCGCAAGGTTACTCGAAATATGATCGAACAAATGACGCAAAGAATCATTTTAGATTCCGTTAATCCAATATTTAATGGAAATATTAAAAGCAATAAAGAACACGTCAACGGTTAAGCATGCCATTTTTCGACAGTAGTAAATCCTATATACGTAGCTCTAAGTACCAGGAACCTGCAAATCTCAAATTAACTCCCAAATCGAACAGTCCAATAATATTCGGATTGAATCGAACCGCACACAGGGTAACGGAAACCAGTTTTTCACGGGGAAAATCTGAACACTCGATGCATAAGCTCCTAAAATGTATCAAAAATTACAAGGAACTAAATGCTCTCATTATAAACCTAAATGCTGATATTTTAGTGAGCTACTTTTTATCGATAGTTAATGAAAACTTGGCTAAGAACTTATTTTTCTGAATGTTGCCTTTCCTTCGATTGGGTCGCGAGGCATTCCACTGGGTCGCTATGGAAAAAGTTTGAGAAACACTGACGTTAAGGACAGGTATTGCCAACTTTCTGGGCTACTTGGAGAATTTTTTAGCGCTCGGCGGGCGCCATACAGGGCCGGCGTGATGGGTTATAGGGTCCCCTAAAGAAGGCCCCTCCCCAATTTGCGTTTGCCCTACAACTAGGCTGGCCGTACGTCCCTTTCTTACGGGGCACGTCATAATTTTGTCCCAGTGTCCCAAAACATTTTGTCGAGACGACCGTCTGTCCCGCATTTTAAATTTTTCCAAAAACCTGATCATTAATCATCTTTAAAAAGTGTTACTTTTAGTTGATAGCAAACCTTTTTAACTTTGTCCACTCGTCCACTTCTATATGAAGATTCTTAGAGTAAGAGTAAAAATGTCTTGTTTTTCATCTCATGTTGCTATATTGTGTAAGTAATCACGTAGAAATTTTTTTCCTCTATTAAACTACATTTTTATTCTACTTCTTACAGATCATATAAGAAAAATGGTGAGGAATGTATGATTTTATACAATTGTCTTCCATCTATATCTACATCTACATGATACCCTGCAAATCACCAGACTGGTGGGTGGCAGGGGGTGCAGCACACCAAAACCTACCTAATAACGTCCCTCGTGGGAATCACTCTCCTGTTATGATCCCGTATGGTCCTTGGGAAAAACGAGCTCTGATATCGCTCGGTCCTACAGTCGATCTCTCGTATTTTATTCTCGTGATCGTGCCTGCCCATGTACGTAGGTGCCTCTAATATTCCTGAGACCTCCTCTAAGAGAACTTCCGACCTAAATTTCTCCAGAAGCCTTAACCTAGCGCTAATTCTGCGATCCTCTAGCGATATCCAATTCAACTCCTTCAAGAGTGATGTGACGCTTAATTTTTGCTCATATTTTTGCTTTACGAATCTGGCTGCTCTGCGTTGGATTCTTTCTAACTCAAGTATTTGTCCCTTTTCGTACGGATCCCATATGCTGGAAGCGTATTCGACCTGAGATCTGACCAATGATAAATAACACGTTTTCGTACCTGTTCTGTGCTACTTCTTACTATTCTGCCTACGAAGCCCAATTTCTTATTAGCTGCGCCTACGATCCTTCGAATATGCACATTCCACGATAGATCACGACAAATGGTGACTCCTAAATATTTAACGTACTCTGCAGATTGGATATTCAATCTATCAATTCTGTACTCGGAGTCTAAATCATTGTTCTTATTCTTCCAGAAACTCAATAGGGAACATTTGCTGTGATTAACTTCGATTTTCCAATCTTGAAACCATGCTGAAAGGGCGTTTAAATCTTCCTGGAACGATTTTTGGTCATCCTGACTCGTTATCTCATTATATAAAACTGTGTCATCTGCGAAAAGTCTTAATTTTGCAGCGAACTACCGAGCAGATATCGTTTATATATATCAGGAATAGTAGTGGGCCTATGACACTTCCCTGTGGAACACCTGATGCGACTTTTACCGGGTATGAAGATTTCCCATCAATAACTACTATCTGTTTTCTGTCTGAGAGGAAGTCTTTTACCCAACTCACGATATTAGGGTTTATGCCGTACTTTCCTAGTTTTCCTATTAATTTATTATGGGGTACTTTGTCAAACACTTTTTTAAAATCAATGAAAATGGCATCAACCTGAGTGTTTTTCTCTCCGCATTGTAACAAATCGTTTACGAACAGGGCGAGCTGCGTTTCGCATGACCTACCTTTCCGAAACCCGTGTTGGTTTTTGCTTAGCGAAGAACGACCATCTAAATAACGCATAACAGAGCTAACGATTATATGTTCTAGAATCTTACACGATAATGACGTCAAGGAAATCGGTCTATAATTTTCGGGGTTCTCTTTATCACCGCCTTTGTGAATGGGCGTTATGTATGCTAGCTTCCAGTCTTTTGGAACGGTACCATGTGCAACGGATTTTTCGAATATTATTTTCAACTAAGGTGCGATTACCGAGGCTAGCTCTTTCAACACACGCGCGGGTATGCCCTCCGGCCCGGGAGACTTATTTTGCTTAATCGACTCTAGCTGGTGCGCGATACCTGTTTCAGAGAATATCACATCTTCCATCGAATTTCCCTCATCATTCAAAGATGGTTCCTCAAATTCGTTGCTCACTGAAGTAAACGCATTCTGAAAGTGTTCATTTAACAAGTTCGCTTTCTCCGCGCTATCATGTACTACATCACCTGCCTCCGTTCTCAATGACGCTATGGTGGGGCCTCTACCATGAACCTCTCTAACGTACGACCAAAATGCTTTCGGATTTTCTTTCAAATTACTACGCAGAACTTTCTTTTTGTAATCATTAAATGCTTCTCGCATTGTTACTCTAGCTCTTGACCGCGCCTCTCTGTATTGATGCCGTATCATTGACCTCTGTTCCTCTGTGACTTTTGAAGAATTACTATTTAAGCGAGCGTGAAGTTTTCTTTGCCGTCTAAGAGCGCATCTAACTTCCTGGTTGTACCATCTTGGTTCCGCACCATCACGTTTAAGTTTATGTGGAATGAAATTATCCGTACCCTCTCGCATCATATCCCTGAACACGCACCATAATTCCTCTGTACTAGCGTCGATAGATGCCCCGCAGAAATTAGGGAATTGTGTCTGTAAAAAAGACCTAAATTTCGAGAAATCGCCTTTGGCGTACATATATACGCGTCTTCTAGCCTTAACCTGTTTCTCCACTTTTAGCTTAAATTCTACGTACACAGCATTATGATCGCTTATTCCTTCCTCTATGGAAAGCTTGTTCATACGCTCGGGGTAGTTCGTTACGAGTAAATCTAATATATTGTTCGATCTTGTGGGACACCTTACTAGCTGACACAATGAGTGTTTAACGAAGATTTCTATTAGTGGATCGCATGATTCACGCTCTCTACCACCGGGGTCAAAGCAATTATGATTCCAGTCTATTGAAGGTAAGTTGAAGTCTCATGACAATCTTCGCGTTAATATTAATAAGAACATTACGTTAGAAATGTTTGTATGGTTTCAATAAATCGTAAATTAATGAATAAATTGAATATTAAATAATGAAATTAATGTCACTGTTTTTTTAAATGTATCCTCAAAAAAAACACGTGCATGGAAAACTCTAATTTACTGCGCTTTAGAAAACCCCGCCGTATGAGGGAATAAAAATTTCGTCTTGCAGAGTTAAAAAGGTTTTCATATACAAAATATGTACAGAACAGAAAACCGCCGCTTCTAGATCATTCTAGATAAAGTGCTAACTGACGGTGCGGTTGGAACACATTCTTGCAAAAAATTAGCAGAGAGTCCCCAAAATCATGTTTGCATAGGGCCTCCAAAAGATATCACCACGGGCCTGGCGCCATATTAATGTACACGAATGGAGCGGTGAAGAAAGACGAAAAATTACAAAAATACAGCCTTTGCAGACACGCTCGATGAACAAAACGCACAGGTTTTTCTAGGTAATTAATTAGCAGACTACTCTTACATATCAGAATAAGGGCTTTATCTAATATAAAATGCGTCATTCATATAAAGAAAATCTTCCGAATAACATAAGAACATTAGGAATGGGGAACCAGCCGCTCCTTCGCATAGGGGACTACTTTCGAAAGGGAACAGTGAGTCCTCCTTCTTTCCGATGAATAACAATGATTCTACGTTTGAGACGCTAAAAAAAATTCCTATAGAATTCTCTGTCAAAAAGTTAAGAGAATTGAATAGCGGGGTTAATAAACACTTGCTGCCTCTCTTGGCGATGCCATCTATCGATTACAGCAATGGATTGCAGTAACGATCTATCGCTGATTGTCTACTAAACACATCAATTTCGATTTTTAATATCTCTGTGACCGAAGAATCGCCGCTTTTTTAGGCTTTTACTTGCTGTGTACCATATAATTTCTTGAACGGAATTCAGAAATTTTTCTTCGCCATATTCTTACACATATAGCATGTGTTTCGTAGCTTTTATCCGAGTGTTGTTCAATACTTGATCGATAGATCGATTTTTTTTGTTGAATTTTGATACAAATTCTTCCAAAAATGTTTTGCTTTGTTTTTCTGTTGGCTTGAAACTTTTTCTTACATAGCCAAGTACAGGTTGGGTGAACTAAATGCACATTTCGGCTACAAAACCGCCGACGTCAGTGGTTATTCTCCCATGGTAGATTCTAAAAATGTTCTTTTGTATATAATCTGCGTGCCATCAGTTATTCACTACTGATGACGTCTGCTCATTAGCTGAATAGCGTCTATAATTTTTCTCAACATTTTTATAATTATTCTAGAAACATAGTTTTTATTTTATTTCAAGCATTAAGTAAACTCGAGAACCCTTTCTTGAATTTGTATTCTGCAAACAGACAAATAAATACAAATAATAAAATAAAATAAAAAAATAAAAATAAATAAATTTAAATATGATATCGAGAAACATAGCTATTAATAGCAAGAGAAGTCCTGAGTTCAGCATAATCCGCTATTCAGTTGGTAAATAAGTTCATCGCGTAATAATTTTGCATCGAGCATGAATAACACCATTAGCTCATTCTTCGCAGGTGAAATTTAGGAAAAACGAATCTGACACTGACATCTATGTTTCAGCACTGAAATTAAATGCCGATTCTCAAATGTATTGAGAATTGGAAGAGAAACTTCGAGAGTTTCTTTTAGTGTTTGAGGCAAAGGATAAAGGAGGAACTGAAGAACAATTTAATCTCACATTATTTTCACGAAGAGCAAGAGAGATAGCATTCCTATGGACCCAATCATCAGATATTTAATACTGTATTGTTGATACCTGATTACATCGTATGTATTTCCTGACAAAAGTCTTAATGAGCCTCATGCTTTGATGATATACCATGAAGAAGAATGGAAGAAAGCGGCTATTCTATGTATTACATAGCTGTTGAGATTCTTTGTTATTTTCTTTGCCATTAGACATTTTGAACAGTGGAAGGTTTTGTTTTCGTTATTTTCGTAGTAGCAAAGTAATTTTACATCGATTGGCGCCATGCTTTTCCAGATGATTTCTTGAGTTGATGCTGCCATGCCGTCAGCATTCAAAATCCCAAGTTTACCGCAGAAAAGCACCGAGATTGTAGAGCCTAACCTGATTCGAGTATATTTCGATCAATATTTAAGAAAAGTCTCGGGAAATAGTCAATGGCAGTGTTTCCCAACCTGGTTAGTGACACCTCAGGCGTTTGCGACTATCAGGTAGCTACCCTGATGTGCCCCATTATTTGCCGTGACGTGTTCTATTTTCAAATTCGTTCCAAATATCCGTCATCAATAAAATCTAACAAGAATGTCTTGAACGTGGAAAATTTCTTGCATGTTGCTTCTTCTTTGTTGCTAACATAAACTACCTCACTAACAAGAGTTTCATTTCCTTCCGTATGCATGCAATATTTTAAAATAGAAATAAAATGGATTATTTGTGACGAAGTAAAGAACTTTAAGATGCTATTTCCCGTACATATACGTACGTACGAGGTCCGACAATAAAGTAATGAGACTGATTCGAAAAAATTTTTTATTCCGTCTGTCAATCAACTACAATGTGGTCTCCTTCAAAGTAGTTCCCTTGTGACTGCACACACTTTCGCCAACGGTCCTGCCATTGCTTGTAGCATTTCTGGAACGCATCTTGTGGAATTTTGTTTAAGGCCTGGGTTACTGCCGTTTGGATGACTTCTGTTGATTCAAACTGATGTCCTATCACCACCGATTTGACTTTTGGAAATAAGAAAAAGTCGCAAGGTGCGAGATCGGGCGAATAAGGGGGCTGAGGCAGCACCTAAATGCCTTTGGAGGCCAAAAACTGCCCTACTGACAGTGCCGCATGGGCTGGCGCATTATCATGATGGAGAATCCAGTTTTTCGCAATGTTTGGACGAGCCCGAACGACTCGCTTTCGCAATCTTTCGAGAATTTCTACGTAGTAATGTTGATTAACTGTCTGTCCAAGAGGTACCCACTCTTTGTGAACAATGCCCTTGGAATCAAAGAAGCACACAGGCATGCATTTCACTTTTGACTTGGACATGCATGCTTTCTTGGGCCTTGGTGATCGCGACGAACACCACTGCGAACTTTTGACGTTTTGTCTCCGGATCGTATTGAAAAACCCAACTCTCGTCACCGCTGATCACTCGGTTCAGTAACTCTGGGTCGGCTTCCACTTGTTCCAACAAATCGGCGCACACACTCATCCGCGCGTCCCGTTGTTGCTCCGTGAGATTTTTGGGAACCATCTTGGCACAAATTTTTCTCATTCCCAAGTCTGCTGTTATTATCGGACGTACCGTTTTCCGATTCATCTAAGTTCTTCGGCGATCATTTTAACTGTTAATCTTCGGTGGGATCGTACAAGTTTTCTCACCCGGGCTGTGTTGTCGTCCGTCCGGGTGGTTGATGGTCGCCCGGCGCGCTGCTCGTCTTCAACATTGGTTCTGCCGTCGAAAAACATTTTGTGTCAGCGGAAAACTTGTGCTCTTGACATTGCCTCTTCTCCAAAAGCCTGCTGAAGCTTTCCATACGTTGTGGTGGCTCCTTCACCGAGTTTCACACAAAACATGATTGCATACCGCTGCGCGATGTTCCGCGTTTCCATTTTCGTGACAAGGCGCACAAACACGTCCTCACTCGTCAAGCAACTACTCAAGACTGAAGGAACGCAAGGCACTTGGAGTAAGGGTGGGGGAAGGATCATGGTCAAACATGGTCTGTGGTAGCAGGCCGCAGCGTTGCCAATACAGCAGAAAAAAATCAGTCTTATTACTTTATTGTCGCTCCTCGTATATAATTTCGTTCAAATACTCCATTGTGATACGCTGTACACTTTCCTAATCATCGTCGTTGGCGAACTTTTTTTGGATGGTTGGTAATGGACATTTTTTAGCTTAAAATGTTTATTTTTTAATAAAATTTCAATTGTGCTGGCGAAATTCTCGGGAAAATCCTAAAATAGTAACTAAAATAGGCAAAATATTACGGACTAACTGCGCGGATTAAAACATGCACTGTGAGTAAGTGCGGATTAGTACAACAGTTTCAGACCAATTGTTGATTTGTTTAGGTTTATATTAATTGTTGTATTTACGAAGGAAGTAGTTTAAGTTTTAGGTCAGATAATTTTATATACTTACAGGCTATTGATAGCCCAAATAAAAATAAATGCAGAAGGAAAAGAAAGGTGTATATGAAAGCATACAGGGAAGAAAATATGGAGAAACTTCGTGAAAAGAAAAGACTTCGTTATGCTGAAAATCAAGAGCAAATAAATCAGGTAAGAAAAGAAAATTATTCCGAAAATCGAGAGGAAATCAACCACGTGAGAAGGGAGAATTAATCGAGTAAGAAGAGAAAATTACCGCCGAGCACATGCTAGAAATTCTTACTATAAATCTGCTGTAAAAGGATCTCCAAACTATATTCGCCCTATTGCTCATTGCCTTGGCTCATTAAATACAGAATGCCGACACTGTAAAGCTTGTCACTTCAAATGTGAATTGGTGTACAGTTGCTGTCATAAAGGAAAAATTTCTCTACCTTCTGAAGACGAAACATTTCCTATTGAACTGAAGAAGCTATTCATAGGAACCGATGCGCAAAGTAAACATTTTCGTGAATTCATTCGTCAGTACAATAACGCCAATGCTTTCGCATCCATGGGGGGGGGGAAAATTGAACACATTTCATGAAGTGGACCATACTGTTTCAAAATATCCGGTGAAGTGTATCATCGTACATCTGAATAAATCCCAGGGCCAGACATTGAACAAAATTGGATTATACCTTCCAGAACCATGCTCCACTCATGGTCAGTTGTACACAGGATGCTCAAGTGCGACGGATTCCGATTCATTGAAAATTCAAATAGAAAGTACTTCTCGGCAAGGGCTGACAGAAAATGGTCACATTGTTACAGATAATGTAGTTTACAGAGAGATTTTTAGGTAAAATTTTGAATATGGATTTTAAAACATATCAAACTCTGTTATCGTAATTGAAAATTGCTGACAAAATCTTTTTAAATTATCAAACTTATATGCCATAAATGTTTCTTATTTGAAGTTTTCTTAAATGTTTCATATTTCTTAATTTATATAATTCGTCATCAACGTTCTGTCTTTGTTTCTTTGTTGTTGTTAATGAATGTGTTAAGACCAAATAATTATTTCAAATGTAAAACGTATTGAAATATTGAACCTTCCGAGGCACAACCTGGTACTTACTGTAACATATTTTGTCAAATGTGTCTGTTCAAATTAATTATTTCTAAAATTCAAAATCAGCTTAAAGTGACAGCGAAGCGTCACAGGCTCTCTAGTTACATTCACTTAAGATGAAAGAGTTGACCCGAGCACAGAGACTAATAAATTCATTTTGAGAAGAATAAGTTAGATGGTGAGCTTGAAGTTGAAATAATTGATAACTTACGACTAAGAAATTATTTTAAACTTAAAGATTGTTACTATTACTCACGCGAAGTACGCGTTAAATGGTTTTAGATTGTTTTACAGCATCTCCGAAGGTATAAAAGATTGAAGGCTAAATTATTGAGTGTATATTTTTACATTAATGCCATTTATTCTAGATAAGTTTCGGGGTTGAAAACTTTAAAGAGAGTTGGATTGCGAAACGTTCAAATTTTTAATACAAAATTAATTGCATTTTAAACTTAAATGTCATTTTGGAAGTATCAATAACCTAAAGTAGTATATTTTTATGTGAAATATATGTTTATGAAGAATGATGCACAATAACTTAGATATTAAGCCTTTCTCATAAAAGGTGGAAAGCTAAATGATTGCGTGTACATATCCACAGTGATGTCAAATATTCTTAAAAAGTTTTTGAAAATTTTACAAAGGCGATTAGGGAAACGTTCAAAATTATAATACAAAATTGATTTCGTTCAAAACTAAACTAAACAATGCGTTAGTGACCGAATATATGGCGGTATAACTACATGATAAATAAAAAACGCGCTAATTCATCCACGTTCATGGATTAAACTCTACTTGTTCTCTCTTGTTCTTTTACGATACGTGAATAAAAAAGTTCAACTTCTAAAAACTACGTTTCTTCTCTTCTTCGTTATAGAAATCTTATTATATAAATTATATTTATTATAATATAAACAAATTAGATAATCAGGAGAAAACGGTGGAATAATTTTAGTTATTTTTAGTGTTTTGCATCATAAATTGAAACACGGGAACATTTACGTTCACGCTGCAACTAAAATATTTGGTACGGGTTCACTGTTTTCCCAAGAATTCATTCACAAAAATTATCTTTACTTTGTAATATAATATTTTACAACAACTGAAAAATATATACTTAACCACACGTATTTCCTAGGCGAGAAGTATAACTCCTAACTCTGGAGCAACCCCTCAAGCCCTAGAACATTTAATAAAATCCCTCCTGTACGGTCGAGGGAGATTTCAAAAAGAACTGCGAGTTAAGCGCCAAATTTAACAAATTACTATCAAGTTTTATATTTTAATTGAAATTATTTGAAATATTTTGAGGAATTATGTTAAAACTAGCGCAATTGTCCGTCAAATATGACGGGTATGCGTGAATAAGTAGATAGGACGCATTCCCCTAAAATTTTATATTACTTTCACATCGCATTTTAGCTCGATGAATTATCAAATTATTTTAGCCTTTTCAAGCTGGTAAATTCGCTAAAAACTTATTCTTATGAGAATTATTATATTATTTGTATGTACTATAAAGTAGAAATATAAATATAAAATCCACATAAGTGAATTATCCGGAAAGTAAAAAGTTTTGGACGTATAAACTTTTACTGATTAACAAACAATTCCTTTATTTATTTCCGCACTTTTATTAGCCCTAAACTATTCAATTATGTGAATTTTATATGTATTGCTTACTTTTTATCGCACATAAAACTTGGCTTCATAAAATTTTTATTTAAATTTTATTTTAACTCAATACTTAATTAATGCATAACCATCTTTTGTGACGGGCAATTACGTTATCACGTATAGTAATAATAAACTTTTGTAGTGTATCATATTGTTTCATTTTTACTTTCTCCATACGAAGTAATGGGAAAGTATTGTGATGACGAAAAAAATCGACTTCGAGATTTCAACGGAAATACACGTTTTGAGGTCCCTAGAGCACGTTTAGACTATTTTCGGAATGGTGTCTGTGTGTGTGATTTTGGGCACTCTGACTCAAAAACTACTTGCCATATCGTCACCAAATTTCAAATATAACACTTTGGTATGGGCACAAAGAAGTGATTAGTTTTTGGACAATAACGGTTAACCGGAAGTCGAGGTTTATTCGAAACCCGATATGGTTTTTGCGATATTTCTCCGTTAAAACATCATTATTGTACCATATCGTATATACAATTCTATACAAAGGTTATAGAGAATGTAATTTCCTACAACTTTCATTTGAAACAAATTTCCATAGCAGTTATTGTTTAGGAATTATTTATAAATAATCGGTGTTTTCGGTTTCCGTCAAATATCTCCTTAAAAACGTCGTTACTGGTAATCTTTGTGAGGACCAAAGTTGTAGAGAATAATATTTCTTCCGAGTTTTGTTTGAAACAAATTTTCGTAGAACCATCCATTTCGGAGATATTTTGCTTTTTCTTAATACCAGTATACAGCGCCACCACCATGTAGCGGTGAATTCTGTAAACATATTCAAAATATACGTAATTTACGGCAATAAGAACGACTGTATTCTTTTACGATACGAAATAATAATTTTACCTCATAATGATATTCATAATAATTTAAATATATATACCCTAAATATGGAGAAAGTCATGTGTTGGCCACATCAGATTTTTTATATTTTGATACCAGCCATCTATTGTACGATTTCCCTCCAATATATACACACATATATACAAAACTGAGAAGAACCTCTCGCTTTTCTCCGCGAAGTAGCAGAATGGAGGACTGGCTGCTGCTGTCTCCGCGGCTACCTCATCAACCGTCCTCATTTCGGTATGAGCTCTCTCTCGCATTCCCTTTCCCTCCCCTCCTCCTTCCCCCCTTCCATCCGTCCCCCAAGCCATCGTCCGTCGACCCCCCCCTCCTCCACCCCTCCTTTCTCCCCCTCCCCAGACCGACACACACAGCATCTGGAACTCATCACTGAGGACGAGGAGGGGATTGGCCCTGGCGGCTGGTAGATGCGAGGAGGAGAGAGAAAGAAAACAGAGGCGAAGGAAGGTGTTCGAGCAACATGGCTGCCGTGCAAGGTAAGGCCAGACAGCGATGACGGAATTAAGCGAGGAGACGGCCAGTTGTGAGGAAAATCCCAAGGAAATTAGGCGAGTCGTCGCTTTTTTCAGAGAGGCGAGTGCAGAATTTATGTTCACTGAGTAACAGAGAAAAATAAATATCGGGAATAATAAAACCTTTTTCGTAAACCAATATAAGCATATATCGCTTATTTTGTTTGTATTCCTTCTGAAGTACTTCGTTGGCAATTACTTAAGGACCTAGGTTTCTATTTATCAAAACTTTTTAAATTGTATTCTCGTATCGCATCATAACTGAACTAACAGATAATATTATACTTGATTAAACTGTGTTAAAAATATAGATTTATTCAAAATTAAATACATTTGCCATTTTTTTACTCCTATGATTGGAAATGTCAATGTCCCAATGTTACATATAAACTTCCATTCAAAATCAACCTAAAATGACACCTCAAACAATGAAATGTATGAATCACTTTGATTTCGGCGCTAGCGAGTTATTTTCCTTTTTTACTATTTTTTTATTTAAGGTATAGTTTTATTTATCTAACGTATAGGGAAACGGCAAAAACTATCGAAAGGACTAGAGAGCAATAACGGCATCATTCTCGGAGAAGAAGATTCCGAGATCAAGCTGTTTTTGAGTTAAGATGGGATTTCAGTTTTTATGTAACTCGGCGCTTAATCGTAGACGCTGCGCCCACGAGAGGATTCGGAAGTCGCAAGCTTTCGTTTCGAACTCTCAAACCGTCGTCTCGTGGATTTGGATGGCATCCAAAGCGTGTATTGATCAGGAATAATGCATCCGCCTAACGCCTCTCTCTCTCTCTTCCCGCTCTCCTTTTCTCCCTCCACCCTCTCCTCTTACTCCACCCTCTTTCTCCCACGCGCCTGTCCATCTACTCTCCCTCCCTCTCCCTCTCTCTCTCCCTCCCACGCCTCGCGAATTAGAACGTAAGAACCACCGACTTCACGCCTTCTTTCCTCACCCACGACCAATCTCCTCGCATGTGGTCCAGCATGGAGAGGCTGGGAATATCTCCGGAAGGAAAATAAATATATACGCCTTGCGATGCATCCGGATGAAGGCGATGGAAATGCTGGACGCATTTCTCTCTCTCTCTCTCTGGAATAGTACGTTTCCAGTCGAGAAATGTTTTATTGAACATAGTTCTATGCCTTCTCGAAACAAAAAATAAACTTTTTAGCCGCGGCAGAACTTTACTGCAAATTTCAATATAAATTTATTCTAAGGAGATCTAATAACACATGCTAGGCAACAAAAGATTTATTTGCTCGAAAAGATTGAGTATAGATTAGTTGAAACCCGGTTAAAACCCCATTTGCCACCGAGGCAGAAAGAGAGGAACTAAACAAGAGCCTAAAGCGATCGAATGAGGAAAAAAGCGGGGAATCCTCGGTGTGCTGCCCCCGTGGTGCGACCGGCGGGGCCCCGCGGGGGCGGCACCGGAACAGAGGGAAGCGCATTCTAATACTAGAAAGGAGAAGAAAATGTCCCGACAAGTTAAGCCGTTTTCTTATTATTTCGGAATCCTAAATCTTAACCTCACCAAAACTCAATTTTTTATATGAACTATTTCGTTCGAGTTTAGCAGAATTATAATTAAGAAAGTCTGAACAAATCAATAGTGTTTTCACCAGTAGGCGAAGTCATTTCTGACGCGTAACTTCCTTCGCTTTCTCGCGCATATATAACACGGTGATAGTCTAATTCAACATCAAATTTTTGCTCATGACGGGCTTTTTTTATATCTCCGACTGCTTAGGCGGACGGTATTTGAAATTGCGAATGTCTCGGAGGGTGGCATAAAAGTTTACATCTGGAATTACCCAGGGCCGAGTTAAGGTGGATGATTCTCATAAGGCGTCGCTTAAACAAGCTTTTGCGTGACGACAATACAAGTCTTCATCTTGCCGTTTTTACCCTACATATTTCCGCCGTAGTAGTCGATAATTACGATATTATAGGTCGAATAAAAGTTTAAAATCCAATTTTGTGTTGATGCAAACTGTCACTGTTTCATGTCTCTTCGATAAAACGTTGAAATTTATTGTGAACAGGAGCAATAATAGGGAAGATGAAATCTGCTTGGATCATGCTAACTAGAGTTTTGGGTTCCCGGCGATAAATTCTTTCTCGGGAAACCGGAATTAGATTTTCAAATATCCCGGGAACCCAGGAATAGCAATGATTTAGCATTTTTAATATTTAATACGGCATTTTTCATATAAATTTACATTTTTTATTGATAAAACGTAAATACATAGGTCTTTATCTTTTGTATAGAATTGTATATGCAAAAATGATGTTTTAACGAAGAAATATAGCAAAAACCGAATCGGATTTCGAATAAACCTCGACTTCCGCTTACCCGTTATTGTCCAAAAACTAATCAGTTCTTTGTGCTCATGCTAAATTGTTATATTTGAAGTTTGGTAACGATATGGTACGTACGTTTTGAGTTAGAGCGCCCACAATCACATACACACACAGACATCAATCCGAAAATAGTCTAAACGTGTTCTAGGGACCTCAAAACGTGTATTTCCGTTGAAACCTCGAAGTCGATTTTTTTCGTGAACAAAATACTTTCCTATTACTACGTATGGAGAAAGTAACAAGGATAGTGGCGTCACGGGAAAAGAACGCAGAGGGCATGAGAGAGGGGGCGGGAGAGGACGACCTCTCGTATGGGAGAGAGGAAGACTCCACCTGCACTCACCCCCCCCCCCCCCCCTTCGTCCCCCCTCTATCGCCCTTCAGACACAGGGAGAAACTCTCGTACACGGAGAGATGCTCCACGACACACACCGCCACTCTACGCCCTTCACGTAGAAGGGTCGAGTGCGAGGTACAGTAGGTTCCGCTTTATGTGATCACATTGGCCCCATGGAAATTGATAACATTAATCGGCTGATAAAAGACAGGTTCAGAAAATGAGATGACATTATAATAAATAATACTTAATCATGCAATTCAAAATTATTTATTGATAATTTTACTCTAATATTACCTATTGAACGCAAATAAAAATTCACAATGTTGAAGTAACTCATTTATTCAATATAAGTGACAGTAATTGAAACGCCATTATTACAATTACGCTTTATGTGAAGTATTGCACAAAATACTACATGTAATTGAAAAGTCATTTAGTTTTTAAATAAATATCCAATTGCTGTTGCTTTAAATCTTTCATAACTAGATTTACAATGCGTTGCTTTAACTTGCAAAGTAGTTTGTAGTCATCACTGTTTCCCTCCTTGAGTTCTAATGTAATCTGTACTATTATTTTAATGGTTTTTGTAATTTCTACAGCACTTGGGATCATTTGATGCTCTTCAGTATCGCTGTTATCAGAACTGTCCCCATCGTTAACTGCCAAAGTGTTGGGTTCGATATCATTAAATATGTCCCTAACTGCAAGATCACCTGCTGTGGATTTTCATGAATCTCCACCCACGCTTCACTGCGACACTCGCTTGGCTAAACCCGGCTTTAGGGAAACAGTTCTGGATCGTTTTCTCGGATATCAAGTCCCGAGCACTAGCCATCATATGCACTGCGTCTAATAGGTAACGATGCCATAGAGGTAAACCTCTGTGGCATAGATACCTATTTTTAATGAGTTAAGCATCATCGTAATTACCTATGTTTCGAGGTTTTATGAATATAATTATTTTCGATAAAGTGAGATAAAATAAAGTTTTGATAATACTAAACGTTGGATGTGATCACATTAGGCGGAGAAAATTGCATGTCTTACTCAACGTTTGGTTTTGGAATTTCACTTTTGATTTCAATAAGTGGCTGGTAACAATAGCCGGTGATCACATTAAGCGGAATCTACTGCACCACCGATAGGCTCTGGAGTCCAACGACTCGAGAACACCCGAGGAAGTGTCTCTCTCGTCCCCTCATCGACAGTCATTTCATTCTGTCTGCCTCGGCCAGTTGGGGTCTGTTTCAGCCCGGTCGCAACTTCCATCTTCTCGCCTGCACCCGTCTCGACCCCCTCTCCCCCCTCCTTCCGCTCATTACACCAACACGGGGCTCCTTTTTCCCGCAGACTTTGTTTTTGCGGTGCTTTAGGTCGAGGCAAAGAGTGATTGCGGCGAGCGCGGAAACTCGAATCGCCGCTATAATGCGATGGTCCAACGATAGGTATTTTTCCCATATCGTTCGATACACAATCGAAGAAGCGTGGGCCGAATTCGGTTTGCTGGTTGGACGTCTCCGTTGAGAGAGTGCTTCGTTCCGAAAGGGCGAATCTTACTCTTATCGACAAGCCCTTCCTCAACCACTCCCTAACTTTTCCTTTCATTGTTTACATGAATTTATTATCTTGCAAAACTGCTTCGAAATGGTTGGCTTATTGTATATATTTAATAAGCTAACATCAGTCCGTCATCATTTTCAGCACCAATAGGTAAAGCTTGCTAATCTGGGTTACATTGTGAGTCGAAACTATGAGAACCCACACGAGTTCATATTTTTAGAACTAAAAAAATTAAAAACAATTATAATCCTAACGTCAATGATATTTGAGGGGAAGAAAGCAAAACCCTATTTTCGCTGTTAAAAGGAATTTAATCACTCCCGACCTAAAAATTAGTTTTGGATCTGGAAACAAAGCAATATTTCAAGCCTTCAAGAATGAAAGAAATGTAACTGCTATGACGACTAGTTCTAGCACTGTTATAGTTACAATGAACAAGTTTCATAGGAAATAGGAAAAGGACATCTCAAAAAAAGAAAACGAGTTGACATTACCGAAGAATAACCGCGGTTACTCGAGACAAATAAAGCAATTCCACATATGGGAGTGACCAAAATATGATGCAGAGAGAAAGAATTCATCAAATATAGGAAGCGTTATAAAAATATGAAGAGGGTGCAAGTTCCGTCTTTGCAGCAAGAGACATCCAAATCAAAATAACTCTGAAACAGTCGACGTTTGTCGGCCTAACTGGGAAATCAACTATGAAAAATCATATATTGAGAGCTTAATAAGTGCACTTAGTCACGTCAAACGTTAACAACTAAAGAATCATCTGTGAGACACCATCTAAGTTATAGTGCCAAATTACCTGACACTCTAATTTCCTCTAATTTACATTTTACAAAGAAATAAAGTGGATATATAGTTACTTCCTTTTAAATGCCTCTTAACCCTCCTGACAGATTGCTAAACACTGTAAATCCAATTGTGTATATAGCTGGTAAACAAACAACATAGGTCTGGAAGACCGTATCTCAATTACAACGTGATCATAATTTCATCTCACTAATTAAAGATTCACATTTGATAACAAGAAATTTTTACTCGTAGCTTATTATCGTTACATTTATATCTTGAATACCATAGAAAACGTGTGGCAGAGGATGCCGTGGCATTTTAATGAAAATTCATATTAGTACCGCATTCGTATACCATACGTTTCAGTAGATGAATATACAGTATGAGTACAAATGATCTTTACCATTTCGGAAATTTATTGTGAAGCAATCAGATAAGATACAACATCCAAACTTTCAGACATTATACTACAACTGTCAACGCTTTTTAACCACTTAAGAGGTGCTTGATATGTGCAGCATTGGTAACTTTACACAGATGAATTCCAGTTCCATCCACACATTTTCCAGCATTTGTATAACCAGTGAGGTAAGTGAAAAATAAGAGGCCCTGAGGAACCAATAAAGTAAGAGCGAGCGAAGCAACAAAAGGCGCCAAATCGAGCGCTTCCCACGGATTCCAAGGCATTGAGGACCACGACCGACCATTTGAGTGCTTTTCACGCAGTTCAACTTTCGACGGCGCAACGGATCGCAGGGACTGCTTTCCGAACGCAAGGGGACAAAGACCTTCGTGTTCGCTAGGAACAGCTAATACCTTTGTCCCCCCCCCCCTCCCCCTCCCCCTCCCCCACAGAGCCCAGTCCTTAGCGGACCTTGACGCCGCTTTCGTTTTTATTACTTTCTCCATACGTAGTATAGGGAAAGTATTGTGATCACGAAAAAAATCGACTTCAAGATTTCAACGGAAATACACGTTTTGAGGTCCCTAGAACACGTTTAGACTATTTTCGGAATGATGTGTGTGTGTGTGTGATTGTGGGCGCTCTAACTCAAAAAGTACGTGCCATATCGTTACCAAACTTCAAATATAACACTTTAGCATGAGCACAAAGAACTGATTAGTTTTTGGACTATACCGGTTAACCGGAAGTCGAGGTTTATTCGAAATCCGATATGGTTTTTGCGATATTTCTCAGTTAAAACATCATTATTGTATCATACGTATATACAATTCTATAAAGGTTATAGAGAATGTAATTTCCTACAAATTATCATTTGAAACAATTTTTCATGGCAGTTATTTCTTAGGAATTATTTATAAATAATCGGTTTTTTCGGTTTCCGTCAAATATCTCCTAAAAAACGTCGTTATTGGTAATCTTCGTAAGGACCAAAGTTGTAGAGAATAATATTTTTTCCAAGTTTTGTATGAAACAAATTTTTGTAGAACCATCCATTTCGGAGATATTTTGCTTTTTCTTAATACCAGTATACAGCGCCACCACCATGTAGCGGTGAATTCTGTGAACAAATTCAAAATATACGTAATTTACAGTAGTAAGGACGACTGTATTCTTTTACGATACGAAATAATAATTTTGCCTCATAATGCTATTCATAATAATTTAAATATCTATACCCCAAATATGGAGAAAGTCATGTGTTGGCCACACCAGATTTTTTCTCTAGTCTTTAAGAAGTGTTTCTATTTCTAAACCCTGGATATGATGCGTGGAAGTTACAGCACTGTGTGAAGTTATAAGAAAAGTAAAATTCTTTTCAAAATAATTTTTTGGTAATTTTTACTTACATTAGCGCGTTCATGAAATATTCATTACTTCCAAACCGTGGTCTATAGGGTCATATATGGAATCGTAAGCCGCTTAGTGTGCTGTCCGAAGGGCCTTTTCAGGTTGTCTCAATCGAAATTCGGACACTCAGTGGACATAAAAGCAGCTAGGCCTACCAAAAGTGCACCAAAAGAATGTAATTAGAATAAATATATATCTCATTATGTAAATTTTAGGGAAAATACAAGCGATAATTGTCGTATAGCGATCAGGCCGGTCAGAAGAAATAGAAGTGTCAGAAATGAAATTCATCTTTTAAAAGTTTTCAGTTGAACTATCTAACAATGTGCCATACCGCAAAACGAATGCTCTACCATTAATGTTTTACGTTGCATGATCGATGGAATGGTTTAATGATATACATGTATGCATAAGTTAAATCGTGAAGACGTTATTTTTATCATCAAAACTACATCACTGTTTGCGCGAATGTACTCTTCAAGAGAACACGCGTGCTTCGCAAAACCTTTTTACCAAATATGATTGAGAAAAAAATATCAGATACTGTACTCATTCAAGTCAAATGATGCTGCCAAAGCAAAATATTATCACCGAAATATTTTCCAATCGCATAAAAAATAATACGCGGTCCAGCGTAAGGTTCAAGGCAAGCAATCAATTCAACATCCCAACCATCTGTTGAAATCTCTAACTGCAGCCGAAAGAAAAAAAATCAAAGCATCGACTCCATTTGCGCTTAAGCAGCTTAAGTCGCTCGCATCGGTCGATAGAATGGACTTCCGCAAAACTGCATAGCATACAACGTCCCCCGGAGACCATACATTCACTCAACGATACAAAAACAAACTGTCCAGTTTTGGATCCGGTTCAACCTGTGGCGAGATACGATTTGTGCATGGGATGCAACAGACGGGGAAAAAATAACCCCCGACGGTCACGTTTGAAGCGCAGGTGGATGGCGGGATATGAGGGAGAAGGAGATGAATGAGGGAGAAAGGGAGGAGAATGAGGGAGAAAGGAAAAGGGAGAACATGATATGCAAAAGGGAGTTAAAGAGCGAGGTAGCGATGGTAGGGAGGTGGGAGGAGGGGGAGTGGTGGGTGAAATGGAGGCGTTATAATAGAGTGCAGCGATAAAGGAGGGAGGAGCTTGGGGAAGAGAGGGAGAGGGGCTGGGGGAGGAGGGGGAGGGAGAGAGGCTGGAGGAAGTGAGGGAGGGGCAGGGGGGAGGAGGTAAACCGAATATATATATACGGAAGAAAGGATTTCCAGGACCTCGAAACCTTAATATCGTTTAAATGGCTAAAAGACATTTTTGGTTCATGCCGATTTGGCATAAAATGCAATGGAAAGAAACAGCTATTCAACTTACATTGTGGGTCCAAAAGAAACGCTTATAGTTACGCATCCTTTGAAGATTAAGAACCAAATAGTCAACCGAATATTATTTTGCAACTACATATGTTGCACGCACCAGACGACTGGCGTGGGATTGTTCCCCTTAAACCTCGTCAAGTAACGCGCACAAAAAATAATAAGGGTAAAAGAGGAAATCTATAATGTGGTAACGATTGGTTGAAACGGATGGGGGATAAGTAGTGGACTCATACTTAATGGCGTGGACATCCACAGACGTAGAGGGCTTTTCGTGGGAGATTTCGGGCATCTGCCCTTCGGCAAATCCTTCCTTTTCTCATTTTCTATTTTACGTTACTTATTTTAACTCTCGTGGTTTCCTTTTTCCAATTTAATTAATTTCTATAAATAATATTTTGTATGGCATCGTCAGCGCTATGTACGGTGCTAGAAATTACGTCAGAAATCAATACCTTACTAATCCCATCATTGTCTCGTAATTGAAATCACAAACCATAACCCGAAACATAATGCAACGGTTTATCGAACGGAGAACCGAACCCCGAAACGTAGTAGAGTGGAACGTTTATAAGTCGAACGCTTATAACTCGAATTTTCTATAACTCAAATTTTCTATAACTCGAAGCGAATTCAATATACAGGACAAAATATGTTTCGTGTTATTTTTCTTCTATAAGGCAAATGTTTTCCAAGTCTTGAATTATTGTCCTCCGTGTTTTTTTCCTTTTGTTATATTATATTGACACGATTTTTACAATGGTAAAAGTATTGTTCTTCATGTATAAAACAATAAACTAAAATCGAAATCATTCTTCCAGAAATTTGAGAAAAATGTTCACCAAGAGACACGGCCGCCCGTGTGCAAGACTCTCTCATTTGCCGCCCTTTTTAGGAGTCCTTTGTAAAAATTAAAAAAAACGCCTTATGGTTTGATAAATTTCCGTAGCCAATAAATATGTAAGAATATACGGCATATTATAATACAATCCGCATTACTGTTAAAAATACTGTATGTGTCTGACGATAAATCAGCCGCCCCCGATGTTTGGCCGCCCGTGTGCGTCGTACACATCGCACATATGCCAAGAGAAGACCAATAGGAATGAAGCTCAACAAACAGGAGCATTCCAACAGAGCTTCTACGGCAAAGAGTTTCCTAAACTTTAGAGCTCTTTCTACGCTTTCCTTTGCCTTCTGATCTCGGCCGAGCTGAATCTGTCACTTCGAAATAATCGAACAGCACATGTTCCACGGTGAGAGAGAGAGAGAGAAGCATTGCTCCACTCTCTTGACGGGCGAAAGGGGAGTTGTGGTGAGAGGGGAAAAGGGCGTGGAAGAGAAAGGAGGAAACGAAAGAGTGCAGCCTCAAACTAAAATCCAGATCGTGACTGTGAATGCAAGCGCCGAAACATTTCTATAGAAAAAGAGGAACCCTCGAATCTCAATTCATTATCGCTGGTGATGTTTTTAAGATGAAAGCAGAAATAAGTAGTCAAGATATAGAAACTATTCAGCTTAAACGATGAACCGAGGCGTACCCCTCTCCAATGCTTAATCAATGACTGGGTAAACAATTACTTGGAGTAAAATTTTCCGGTATAATTGAAAAGAATTGCAATGGCATTCGAGAAGTAGTCAATTTTACTTTGACGAATCCCCAACATAAAACAAGTCGAACAATTAAGCCGTCAGGAGTCCAGTCGGATATATTTTTATATTTGTTTTTTTGGTGCACCGGGTTCATAAAATTTTTTACCAACTGCTAATCAAAAACATTTATTTCAGCCAGTGACGATAAAATTTTGACATCATGTATGTACGCAGAAAAGTGATTAACACTTTTCGAGACCCTAATATTATTATTATAGTATATGTGTGTGTATACAATACATGGGTGCCCTTTAAGTTAATCTCGCCCGTGGACCGAGAAAATGTGTCCGGCACATTTGGAATGGGCTGAAATATTTTCTTGTCTATCTCGAGCCATTGTGAAAAAGTACGTGTATCCGAGAAAGATCCTTTTGTTCACTAGATTGATACTCACTGGGACTAGCGGTTACGCTTCTGGGAAAGAATTCTTCCGAAAACTGGGACGCGTGTCCCTAAATGGACGATGGTTGTTTCGTAATAGCCGTGCAACCGGTGTGGTTTCCGGAGTGACTGGTAAAAACTGTTCCGAACTACTCCATTGCTATGGAAATCTTTATTAACATGGCCGTGCTACAGCAAGATACACCGCGGAAAGCGAAGCAAGGCCAAGAATTGCTTCGACAATGAATTGAAGCGGATGTTAAAGGTGCCGTTGCATTAAGGCCGCTGAAGGTTGCGACGAAAAAGTCCCCGCACCCATGCTGCCAAAGAAAACATTGCTTTTACGATGTGGCGCCCATCCAAGTACTTTTTATAGATTTCTTACGTGGGAATAACGCTACTTTTGCTGCCACGTCGCGAATTATTGAATTTCACGGAATGTATAGCAATTTTGGAAATGGCCGTAATTTATTTATTTTTTTAATATATAGGAATTATGACGTGGAAAAATTGAAAAGCGAGGAAATCCCTTATAAAAATAGCGAGATAAATATAAAAGTTCAAATGGCAACCATCAATCCGCATATTAAATGCACTACTGAATTATTCAAAACGCATACGTCTAAACTCGTCACATTTAAATAAGGATCACTAAGTAGTCTACAAATATCGGCATCAACTTCGGTGCAAAAACAGGGAAACTTTTTTTCAATTCATTCGTTCGCGTTTATCGCTACCTATTTTCAAATCAGTTATGTAAAAGAATGAAACTTATTTTAGAATTGAGATCCCGTTTCAAACCGGCTGTTATAGCCTTTCATCAGTACTATGCACTCACGCATATAAGTTAACTTCCGCCATTTAACTCTTATTGGGTATCTTTCATTTGAATGTCAGCCTAGCAAAGAAAGGATTTCAACTCGCTTTTCCGCTGATGCTTATTCGCAAAATTAATAGCACAAATTCTAGAAACACAGTTTGGTCCATTTTCAAGGTAGACTTGGCTTGAGACCCCGAAATCGTTCAGTTTAGTGCATATAATTCCGTTAAGGCGACTAGCGTTAGCGTATCAGAGCTTCTGAATGACTTGGCCGAGCACACTAGTTAACGTAAAATTCTCATATGAAAACTCTTCGAAAAATTCAATGAGAATTTACACGACGCAGATGCGCGATCATGAGATGGAACTCTGCCACCTCAACCTAATTTCCTCCAACGCATCGGAAGAGCCGTGGCGTAGTGGCGAGGGCTTTGGCCTGCCACGCCCGCTACGCTGAGCATACCCGGGGCGAACCTGGTATGAATCCTGCGAAAGCAGGATTTCTTCAAGAGATCTTGCGGCCTCCCATTTGCATATTTCGAAAAGAGCACGCGAATCAGCGCTCAGTCCTTCGTAAGGGGCGCAAATCCGCCCCTTCCCCCCCTCCCCGGTGCCTCTCGTTAAGAGTAGGCTAATGCTGACACCGGGTCTCTCTTCTCACCTGTCTTGTGATTTAGACTTACTTAGAAGCCTACTAGCGCTGGTCGTCGTTTGAAGTCACAGGGTCCCAATTCAATTCCAACGCATCTCGGGGTAAATTCACGATTACTTTTTTAAAAACACACGATGCATAAGAACGCTTTTTAAAAAATGCTTTAGTAGATCAAATTCACAGCGGTTCATGTACCGATTATCTCCAGCGATAGATCGACTACTGCAACAAAAACCTTTTGCATGTAAATGCAGAACGCCTGATTAGTGAACCAAGGCAGTTTAAACGAGGTTGATGATTGGATTAAAGTAGTCGAAACGTGTGTAAGAAAGAAAATAACAGTAGTACTGGAAGATACAGGTACAAATGCACACGATTAGAGAAATCGAGTGAGACGACGTAGAATAAACCGAACAATCGAACACAGCCGGCGAGTTTGAGGGCACTTGTGATAACACTTACCGAGCGATGAAATAAAAATTCTATTAAAATCTAGAGTTTAAGTCGTTTAAATATATTTTTCTCAAACGAAGGACAGAACAACCAAACGCCATTGCCTGCTAACCCTCATACAGCCAAGGTTTTCAGCATTCAAATCCTGCACACCACACTATTTTTTCACTTTCTTCTTGTAAATACAGAGCCGACTGTTTTTAAATATTTTGAGATAGTTACAGCATCGGGAAATTGTGCTTTCCTGAAAGGAAAATCGTTAGTATAATAGTTTTAAGTTTAAAATAAAACATTTAGGATATTTCGGGTTTCCAAAAGATGTCCTCTTTCCACTAAAAATTTAAATTTTCTTCAACTTGTAACAGTTTTCAAATATATACAATGTAAAACTTTTACAGAAGTGAAAAATGATCATCCCAATAAAAGTACTTAAAAGAAGGTGTTAGGTGGCACCCCAATCCATAAGCGATTTAATGTAGCAAAACACTTTGAAATTTCTACTTTACCGTGAAACTAATGAAGAAATATGTAAGAAAGCATTTATAAAAGGCGTAACTAATAGTAAGAGTTTTGATGGAACAACATCGAAAAAACTAGTACTGGGCTGCGTCTGCACTCCTCGTAGGCTGTATGAAGGTTAAATTAACTGGCCCGAAAAATATCGCTTCATGAAATTTACGGGGAACTAATTCGTATGCTTCAAGATATAAATTACCGAAATAGAATGTCTCCAGCTGAAATTGAATCGGTTCATCGGTGAAAGAGGTGTCCCCACGATTAAGGCACCCCTTTCGGAGCCAGGCAGGTGAAGGACGAGCGAGGGAGGGATAAGGTGGAAAAGCAAGTTAGCACATACTCAAACTAGTCCACGTTAGTGATTTATGGCATATGCGGGTTCACTGGAGTTCGCTTTGGGATGTTCTCAAACCGACGACGACAGTCCGAATGGTTGATGTTCCTATCCGTTAGCGGAATGCTCCGAGGAATTATGGGAGTCAAAATAAACAAAAGAAGGAGTCAGACACTTCGCTAAAGAGAGTCTAGTCTCTGCTTTGTTGGTACGGGAAAACGGGTGCAGTGTAAACGTAATGATTTATTGCTACTTAACATCGATGAATCAGGACCATTGTTTTACCTAGACCTCGTATATGTGAGTATATAATACATATATAATATGGCGGCGAAATTTACAGAAATGTCACGCAAATAGTGTAATTGCCCATCGGAATCATTACAGATTTTTATTATATTCCAAATTAATAAAAACCGACAAAAATAACCAATAATTTTCCTTCGATAAACTAATAACCATCAAAAATATTTCACGGCATTAAATTTCAATTAAACTCTTGCAATTTATTTAATTATTACCTTAAAACTATTCTTTAGATTAGCAACATCAAATGAAACGTAAAGCATGTCAACACAGATTTTTTGTCCTGCGACAGCTTGGAGGAAATATGATTCGGTGGACAGCTAACTTCAATGAGACAATATTGTGAAAGATAATTATAGTAACTAAACATGATTGCAAAGACCTTGAAAATCCATAGCCAGTTTCTGACCTAATTTACGATGGCTGGTCTTGGTAGAGGGGGTGGTGCATATTTCCAAATCGCGGATTCAAATTATACTTTGTTATTGTTTAAAAAGCTTTTTGTAAAAGGATACGAATTTGTTGTTTAAAGCACAATGAAAATAAATATCGCTCGGTTGAAAGGAGATTCAAAATCATATTATCAAGCTTATCTTATGGCCGATCGTAGTGTTAATAAACATAAATTCCATAGCCATTTACGTGTTATATAAATTAATTAAATTTAAAATATTGAATTAGTACTGACTGTCTTATTAATTCATTTGAAGTAACGCCCCTACGGTCTTATCTTACGCACAGAGTGATACTGACTAAATGAAACTGCGCTTTATATTATTTATACGCAAATCTGATTCTGAAGTAAAGGTGCCATTTAACTGCTTCTCAAAAGGTTGGCATTCGTTTAGTAATAAATTTCAGAGATTTTAAAACGCGAACTATTAACTGCATGGCTTTTGTAGCAAAAGAACTATGCACAATAGAGACTACTTGGCTCACGCCATTTGGCTGTCTCACGCCCCTTTTCTCTTTCCTAGCGTGCGCGTGACGGTCTTCGCATTTTCCCTCTTCGCGCTCTCCCCCACACCCTTACTCGCACTCCATCCCCACCCCCGTTCTCCGCCCTTACGGTGACCTCCACCGCGGCAGTCAGGGGCTGTTGCCCTCTTCGTCCGTGGCTCGAGAGACTTCGTATGGGCACGCGCTCTCTTCGCACGCAGACTAAATAGAACTCATTTTCGCTCCGTGGCCACATTGTCGCCGTAGCGTGCCCGTGAACCTCTTCCCCCGTGAGTGCAACATTGCACTCAGTCATCTTTCCTTCTCGCTCCATGTCACGCTACGAGTACGGCACGACCACGCTTCTTGCGTCTGAGGCGCATTCGCCACCTCTACCATTAACTTTATACATCCACAAAAACGTCCGCCGCATACTTTTTACCCGTGTCTGAATCAGCAGGCGTGACGCATTCGAGATTCCGAAGAACGAGACTCGGCTGCGTTCCTCGACCCACGGACACACTCAAAATGTATTTGACGACCACTCCGATTACGATCAAAGAATGTCAATGGGTGCCTGCGCGATTAAAATAACGGAAAATTGTCATCTCGGATGATGCTACTCAGTGGCTCAGCGGAAAATGTAGCTTCCTCGGGTAACTCCAATGTAAACCATCGCTTTTTCATCGTTTTAGGTGCTACTCCGGAAATACGTAGCAGAAATAACACCGCTCTCTTTATATCTTCGAATTACAGACAGATAATGCTTCCGACCCCTTCCGGTTATGCCACCTATACGAATAATGCCGTGTGCTGTTTCCTACTTTAGCTGCTAAAATCAAATATACGTCTTCAAAATCTAAGTACGATTAAAAATATTATTCTAATTCATAAACAGTGTAAGCAATATCCACATTTCAATTTAACAAATATTTTACATATACATTCAACAGAAACGATTCGATGTAACAATGGTATGTACAAAGATCCAACATATAATTCCAAAGCTAACAATGAATTAAAAATTCTTTCTCCAAAGCCAATAGTAACCAGCAGTAACCAAGTATTCCAGGTTGACGACTCAACCGAATTTTCTCATAATACCGAATTAACAGACATGCAAAATCTTGTGCTACCAATATGTGTGAATTTAAAGTTAATTTGTGAGTAACAAAATCTCTCCTCACTCCACTGTATTACCACACACTAGCGTCAGATAGGAAATGCTAACGGTAACCTAGATCCGAAAGAAGTTCGGCAACATTCGGTCTATTTGGGATTTCTATTTACCTCCACCCCCGCCCTATCTAACCCTCCCCCAGCTCTATCTAACCCGTCCCCCACCCTTTCAAAGGAGCGAATCCCATTCATCCACAATCCCTGCCTCTCCCGCACTCCCGACCACCATACGTCTTCTCATTCGCCCTTCCGATATTCTTCACCTCCCTTCCCTTAATTACGGAAACTAAGGTTTCTCTTCGCAGTGATGTGGCAATATATCTCCTCATTATCCCAGCCATCGTTAACGCTTTCTAACCAAGCAGGAGCGTCACATGTGCATCCAAAGACCATTCATGAATCAAATAGACGGTTGTTTAACGCACGGTGTCCTTGTCCTAAACCAAAGCCGTAACGATGAAAAATACCTACGCCAGTGGCATAGGGACCATGGATCCGATGGATCGGTCGATCCAGGGCCCGGAGCTCGAGTGGGCCCGAAGGCCCGTGGTCGACATATACAAAATTTTACCCTTTGTGTCATTTTAAACCACAAGAGCTGCTAAATACAGTTAAAAGAACCGAGATCATGAAACTTATTTCATTAAAAATTTCCCCTTAAAAAATAAAATAACCCAAAAATATATATTGGAGGACAGGGGGGGGGGGGGGGGGGGGGGGGGGGGCGTAAAGAATTCTCGAACCAGAGCCCGGCTTCACCTTGCTACGCCACTGGTTACAGCCAAATATAATTTTTATTTTTTTAAGGCAAACACTTGAAATGAATATGTAATAATAACACTAGTCTGAATAAAATATACAAATTTATATTTATCGGAATTAAGATGTCATAAAGACAAATAACACAAGATTTCCTCAATTAAAAATTGTAAATAAAGTCAATTTCCATTGAAGAGATTAATTTTAAGAGAGTCGTATACGACATATGTTTATTGTAATTTTTATTAAAGAATAACCACAGAAATGAAAAGTGTCTCCGATAACCACGACAATGTTACGAAAAACCAGATGCGCATTTCGGAGTGAGAATTGACCGAATCGGTTTCTAAAATTTGTGAATATTGGAGATATCCGAGATAAGTACGTTTTTCATTTTTAAACACTTATTCTTGATTTTTTCAACCATAAGATGAGCTAAAAAATTCTTCGGTGAAGTAATTTTTGATAGTTATGTGCGAGTGTGAAGGCCGACCGAATGCTATATTTCTTATATTAAATTTCTTCATTTCTTCGGCCTCTTTTCAATAGTTTCTCCAAACTTTCTTTCACGTAAATCCATTCTCATGTGTGACGCAAAAAGCATACCGGTGCAGTAATGACAACTGACATCATGTACTTAGCCCTTTAAATTCATCGAGCTCTAATAAAGGGCAAACAAAATTGTATTTGATGCTTTATGCGACGTATTTAGTAATTAATGATCTGGGAGAGACTTGGAGAGGAAATGGAATGTAATAGGCCGTTATCATAGGAAGGAATGGCAAAGAAGATCCGAAAATGGTGAGAAAGGCGATTTTAAATGTATGGATAGATTCAAGAAGCTCGAAGAAAGATTAATGGATAAAGATCTATGGGATAAACGAAAGGCATAGCAATAACTGAGGGTAATTTTCATTATTCACATCGCATTTTGATGCATTTGCTAAGTAGTAGTAGTAATTAGGTTTTTAGGTGCGTCAACAGCTAAGGTTATTTCGCACCGTCAAATTCTCTGGGAGAAAATCAACATACATCACAACATCCATGCCCGAAGCGGGATTCGAACCCGCGACCTTTGGGATAGAAGGCAGGCGCACTGCCTACCAGTCTAACCCGGCCGGTGCATTTGCTAAGACACTTAAAAAAATAATAAAGCACTAAAACCTAACCAGTTTAAAATTAATCGGTTTATTTATATATATCAAGGGCGCATCGAGAAACTTCTCAGGGGGGAGGGGGGGGGGGGCCTCCGCCCCTCCACCTATCGAATCCGCCCCTGCCAACTGCCCTATATTTTGAAAATCCCTACCACTATCAGAATCCTTCTTTCCCTTGCTATGCAGAACTAATCTGCGGCGTATAATTAAGGAGGATTTTTGCGCGGAATGAATTTAAGAAAGCGCCCAGTGGAGTGCAATGGGGTTCTCCAAGGAGGGGGCGATCGCCCCCCCCCCTTGAATCCGCCCCTGATATATATATATATACACACACACACACTAGCAGGGGCGGATTGGGAGCCCGGCCAAATACTAGGATATCGGCCCACCTAACAACTAAAATAATGTTGCGGCCCCATAGGAAGCCCATTGTCTGAGAAACACTACTTTAGAATTCGGAAAAACAGCAGCTCCTGGTCGAGGCAGCAACCACTCAAACAGCCCCGGCCCAGGAGCAGCATCGGCCCATCGGGACTTTGCCCGGTGTCTCAATCCGCCCCTGTAATACTAAGTAGTTAATGTTACTTGCATTCTGCAAGCATTTTCTCTCACCTTAATATAAAGAGTAAGAGCAGACAATTTTTAAATGCAAAAGTATGCACCTCTCCGCCGATTTACGTGTTTTTCTTTATTGACAATATCGGAATAAAAACAACCCCTAAAATTTATATTTATAAAATTTTATAAGTTTCATTATTTGTTACGAATACCTCACATTTCTGAAAAATTTCATGGATGTAGCACCTGTAGAAGTGCATTTATATAACTTTAATTATTTAAACTTTATGAATTTTGAACAGCCAAAATAATAAACTATATTGTAATTTTCAAAGTTGGTTACAGCAGGAACGCCATTTCCTAACTTTCTCAAACTTTTTAGCACCCTAGCTCTAGTGAAAGTACATAATAAACATTAGCCAATTTGTTTAACATTTATGAATTTTTAACGGCCGAATAAATAAGAATTTTCAAATTTATATAATCCCGTTTTCGTTATTTGGTAAATTCTACCATTAGAAAAAATTTCAGCATTGTAGCACATTTAGACGTATGTACCTAAAGCAGGAAATGTTTGTTTAAATGTTTATAATTTTTAACTGCCAAGAAAATAAACATTGTTCAAATTTTCGATTTATTCTGGCGGTTTTGTGATAAAACCTACTTATGTACCATATTTCAGCTCTCCATCTATTGTAGTTTGGGACAGACATTAGTATCCTCCTATATCCTTCTATGTAAGAAGACAGCATATATAATGATATATATATATATATATTTAGTGAAGGTGTGCTTGCATTCTGCAAACATTTTCTTTCACCCTCTCAAATGTTAAACAAATTGACTATTGCTTATGTACATTCTGAAGGTGCAGGAAGCTGAAATTTTTAAACAAGGTAGGAAATGATGCTCCGGTAGTAAATAACATTGAAAATTTTAGAAATATTGGTTATTGTGTCTGTTAAAAATTCATAAAGTTTAAACAACTGAATTTATATAAATGCACTTCTACTGGTTCCACACCGATGACATTTTGCACAAATGTGAGGTATTCGAAACGAATGATGAAAGCCTAAAAAAATTATAATTATACATTTTAGGAGTTGTTTTTACCCCACTATTGACCAAAAGGAAAAACACGTAAATCGGCAAGAAGGTGTAAACTGTTGCGTTTAAAAATTGTCGGCTCATACTCTTTACTTTAGGGTGAGAGAAAATGCTTGCAGAATGCAAGCACACCTTCACTAGTATCCTATATCTTCTGTAAGAAGAGTGCTTATAGAATGATACTAGTGAAGGTGTGCTTGCATTCTGCAAGCATTTTCTCTCACCCTAAAGTAAAGAGTATGAGCCGATAAATAATTTTTAAACGCAACAGTTTCCACCTTTTTGCAGATTTACGTGTTTTTCCTTATGGTCAATATTGGGGTAAAAACAACCCCTAAAATTTATAATTATAAAACATTTATAGGTTTTTAGCATTTGTTACGAATACCTCAAATTTATGCAAAATTTCATCGATATAGCACCTCTAGAAGTGCATTTATATGAATTTCATTAAATTTTATAAATTTTTAACGGCCACAATATAAAACTATTATGAAATTTTCAATGTTATTTACCACCGGAACATTATTTCCTAACTCTAATAAAATTTTCAGCTTCCTGGATCTTCCGAAAGTACATAAACATTAGTGAATTTTTTTAACATTTAAAAATTTATTACGGCCGAACGAATAAAAATTTTCAAATTTCTATAATTCCGTTTTCATTATTTGGCAAATTCTACCACTAAAAAAAATTTCAGCCTCATAGTTCATTTAGAAGTACCTAAACCATGAAATGTTAGTAAAATTGTTTATAATTTTTAACGGCCAAGAAAATAAACATTGTTGCAATTTTGAAATTTCTCCGATTATTTTTTTCGATTCCTCTATGTATGAAATTTCAGTTCTCCAACTATAGTAGTTTGGGCCAGACATCAGTATCCTCCTCTGTAAGAATAAGAAGAGTGCTTATAGAATGATATATATATGTATCAGTGGCGTACGCAGGGGGGGGGGATCAACGGGGTCTGGACCCCCCCCCCCCTGCGAAAATAACACAGACCTAAAATAAATGAACTGACGAAGTCGAACAGATACTCCAAATACAAATATCGCCCCGTTATTAGCCACAATCATGTCGCGGCTTCATTTATGATGCTTTCCCTTGCAGCCGCTCGCTAGCGTGTGGGTCTAGATCTAGATCAAGGGTCTCAAACTCACATCGGTGTGCGGGCCTCATGACGGCTCTCTGCCGATCCGCGGGCCGCATTCCTTACTTTCCCAGCCTTCACACATTTTCTTATTTTTTGTATTATATTCACTCTCCCTTTCCAGAAGAGAGGAATCGCTCTATTACGCGTCTTACAAGCAGTCATTACAAAAGTGCTAAATTTAACGTCGAGGGTTGTCCTGATCCGCAAGAAACTCGCTGGCAGTGGGATAAACATTCTTCAGTAACTCAACCGTGTAGGCTGTGTCCAATTGAAGGTTTTTTGGGAAAGATTTGGAAATTCTTTGGTAAGTTTCAAAGTTTTTCAGCCTTAGCAATACGTTCTCTACGTTGCCTTTTTTTTGGCATACTCCGCTTTTTCCGAAATTCTGTTTATTTCAGAATTTCCATCCAAGTAATAGTAGCCGTTTTATATTGAAGAGTGAAATGGTGTGACTGGCGATATGTCGGATAGTGGGTCTGAAAGTCGAACGACGTTTTTGGAGCTGCAGAATGCATTGATTGATGCATTAGAAACGATAGAAAATTGGACTAATAGTATTGCCTCATCAAAAGCACAGCAATTTTTAAATAGCATTAAAATTTTTCAAACTACTTTCTGTATGGTTTGTTTAAACCATGTTTTTAGTTATAGCCTTGTTCTCTGTCGATATTTGCAATCGAGAAATATAGCCTTAAATGAAGCAATAAATGCTGTAGGTGATCTTATTTCTAATTTAATTGGAATAAAAAACGACGCAACGGAATTTGAAAGCATTTTCTCAGAATCTGTTGCAATTGTAAATAAATATAATTTTTCAGTTGAGAAACCAAAGTTTCGAGGACGGCCAGGTATCGATTCTCCAGTTGTATCACCTAAAGAATACTATAAAAATTATGTATTTTTACCATTATTAGAAAATTTTCTGACAAGCCTTAAGCAAAAATTTTCCAATCACAGAAAGACAATGGAAAACTTTCAATATATTTTACCACTGCGGAATTGGAATGACTGCAATATATCAACAATTAATGTTGATAATGTTAAACATGCGATTTTTCTCCAGAGGATATAATATGCAGCAGGCAAGAATTTCTTGCAGAAATAGTACTTGGGCAGAAATATTTAAAACGATTGCCGGTGAATGTGAAAAATGTCATTCATAGAAATTGTTAAATGTTGTAACAAACAAGTATTCCCAAACATTTACAATCTTTTATGTATCCTTGTAACACTTCCAATCACTACTTGTGAAGCTGAAAGAAGTTTTTCGACATTAAAACGATTGAAAACTTACTTAAGATCGACTGTCTCTGAAGAGAGATTAAATGGATTGGCTTTGATGTATATATACAGAGAAAATGTGTTGGATGTAGATTTAACAATTAAAGAATTGGCTATGAAGCCTCGAAGAATTCATTTTATGTTATAAATAATAATATTTGAGCTATTTTTTATTAATGTTAATAATCAAATAAAAATGTTTCATCTTTTTAATATTGAGTTTGATTTATGTTCCTTAAGAAGAAAATTTAGACCCTCCCCCTCTTAGGAAAATACTGCGTACGCCCCTGATGTATATATTAGGCTGACCATACGTCCCGTTTTCGTCGGGACAGTCCCGTTTTTGGGCCTTCTCCAGACCGTCCCGTCCTTTTCGGCAAAAAAGTCATTTCGTCCCGTTTTAAAGCCTTTCGCGATTAAAATTCAGATTTTTCAATTTTCTTAAAATATGGATCATATTAGATCTTAACTGAGCATTTTCTCATTTTAGGAAAGTCAGAATAAGGCCAAGTTGACACTGACTTCATTGAGCAAGATGCACAAATTTACTCGCCTTCCCGTTTCTGTGAGCTCCGAACTCTGTTTACTTGCTTCCATGTAACAGTATTTATCGAGGTATTCAAAAAATCCAAGGCAGAAACTTCAACTTTGTTACAAAATTCAAGTTGCATTATAATTCGCCTAAAGAGACAGTGTCTGTGCAAGGCTTTGATTCAGCTGTAACATTTTTCTTCTATCGTATTACCTTCTCAGTTCAGTAGTCATGGAATACTGTTGCGCAATATAGGACCCTTTCGAGGAGGGCCTAACTAGAGATCTCGAAATGGTTCAGCGTAGAGCGGCTAGATTTGTAAAGGGAGAATAACGGTATGATGCGAATGTATCTCATCAAGGATTACGGCGATTTCAGCAAATCGACAAGCACAAAAAACGTTGAGGAAACTTGGAAAGCATTTCTATCGGAAATTAGAATTGGTATTAATATGTATATACCAAGTAAATTTATTAGCGATAATGGAGAACCAAGGTGGTATAATCGGCAGGTTAGATGCACCCTCAGACACCAAAGAAAGCTTCACTCGAAATTTAAACGTATCAATAACTGTAAGTCACAGGAGGAAGTAATTTCAATTTCACTTAAGTACAGAGACTGTCGGACTAAGACCAAAAAGGTTATGCGCAAAGCACTAACAGACTTCAAGAAAAAGACTCTTAGTGAACATCTAAGTGAAAATCCCAAATGCTTTTGGTCATATGTTAGAGAAGTTCAAGATCGACGCCCAACCGTAGCCCCGTTAATAAACGACCAAGGAGAGGTAGTTAGCGATAGCACAGATAAAGGAAATTTGTTAAACTTATTTTTTCAGAGCGTATTTACTACCGAAGACGTGAGAGCGAAGGTCGTGGCGCCCGAACCAGGCAAGGAAAAAATGAACGATATAGTCATATTAGCGAAAGGGATAGCTCAACAGCTTAAAAATATCAAGTCAAATAAATCTCCGGGTCCAGAAGAGATACCAGCTAGAGTATTCAAAGAGTTAGCACTGGAAATAGCACCTTATCTCGAAATAGTTTTCAATAAGTCACTTAGTCATGGCGTTGTACCTAAGGAATGGAAATTAGCCTTTATAACGCCGTTACACAAAGGTGGGAAAAAAGACGACAGAGAAAATTACAGGCCAATTTCGCTTACCTCCCTATCTTGCAAGGTTCTCGAGCACATTATCGTTAGCTCCGTGGTGGACTTCTTAGATAGTCAGAACTTGCTAAGTAAATATCAGCATGGCTTCAGGAAGACGAGATCTTGTGAAACACAGCTTGCTCTGTTCGTTCATGATATACTAAGATCAGGAGAACGTAAGATTCAGTTAGATGTGGTTTTCCTCGACTTCAAGAAGGCTTTCGATTAAAGTTCTGCACAGTAAGTTAGTGAAGAAATTAAATGACTGTGGAATAAATCGAAAGATAATCGAGTGGATCAGGGACTTTCTTAATGAGCGTGAACAAATAGTAGTTATAGATGGATTTAAATCAGATTCAGTCAGCGTAGCCTCAGGCGTTCCACAGGGAAGTGTAATCGGCCCCATACTATTCCTTTTATATATAAACGACTTAGATAAGGTTATTAAAAGTAAAATCAAGTTATTCGCGGATGATAAAGTAGTTTACAGAGAGATTAACAGTCTTAATGATCAATTATTACTTTCTGACGACTTAAATGCAATTCTCGAGTGGTGTAAAGAGTGGCAGTTAGAATTGAACTTAGGAAAGTGTTCCTTTATGAGATTCTGGGGAAACAAAAACATTGACACGACGAATTACACTGTTGAAGGCGTCCAGCTAAAACTAGCCGATTCCGTCAAATACTTAGGCGTTACTTTAACAAGCAACCTCTCGTGGGATATGCACATACGAAATATATGCGGGAAGGCTAAACAGAAACTAGGATTCATCAAACGCATAGTAGGTAAAAGTGAGGAAAAAGTCAAAGAGACATGTTACTTCTCGTTAGTAAGACCGCTATTAGAGTACGCGTCGAGCATATGGGATCCGTACGTGAAAGGATCAATCTCAGAGTTAGAAAGAGTGCAGCGAAAAGCCGCTAGATTCGTCAAAAATTGTTACGATAGAAACAAAAGTGTTACAGCCTTGATACAGGACTTAGGATGGGAATCACTAGCTGAGCGCCGATCACGCTCTAGGTTAAAACTTCTCGAAAGATTTAGAACGCACATATTCTCCAGCGATGTCGAAGAAATAATAAGAGCGCCAACTTATATTGGTAGAACGGACCATCCTCGTAAAATAATAGAGATAGCCTGTAGGACTGAGAGGTATAAAGGCTCGTTTTTCCCTAGAACGATAGCTGAGCAGAACAGAAGTTACGAAAAGAAATCAGCCGACGTAGAGTGATACTATACATTACTATGCGCTTTACCTTGGTGCTATTGCACCCCCTGCCACACACCATTGCGGTGGCTTGCAGGGTCAACTATAGATATAGATATCAGAGATATTGAGGGATCTGAAATGGCAGACGTTGAAGAGAAGAAGAATTGAGTACAAAAGGAAACTATTTGAAAAGTTTAAAAGCTCCGAATTTGTTGAAGACGTACGCGGCATAGTTGAACCCATCGCGATGGCTTCACTAACACCGATGCATCGGTGTTAGTGAACGTAACGTTAGATCAGAGCGTACGAGAAAATATGTCGAAACAATCGCTACAACCGAGAAATACTACATATCATTTTTCCCAGACGCGATAAGACAGTCCAACAGAGGCATTAGAGTTCATTTAGTGCAGTGACACCCCCTGCCAAACGCTTCTGGCGGCTTGCAGGGTATTCATGTAAATGTAAAAAAAAGTTTAGCAAGCAAGGGAAGTGATATACATTGTGATAGTGAGAGAAAATTAAGCGAAATTCCTGTGAAAGGTAAGACCACCAATTCGCTTATTTTAATGGTAATTTATTCTTGTGAAACGTCATCGGCATTATTAACTCATATTACTTGTTTTTTGTGATAATATACATACGTAATAAATGAGAATATTTCTAAAAATTTTAACAACTAAAAACTTTTTAAACAGCATTACTTAATTTGCTTACATTATAGGCTTAATTGCAATTTTCTCTTCCTTGATATTGAGCAAATATTAGTTAATTTCATGCGGAGAATTAGAATGTTGTTTATCTACTTTTTTCCTTACTATTTGATAATATATTGCTTCCTAAATGAGGTCAAAAGATCTTATCTAGTGGTAATATTTAATTTCATAAACCCTATCTGCACTGTAAATCAAATTATTATTTTTAAATCGACTTTCTTTAAATAGATTTTTAATGAATAAATAGCGTTTCTATCTCTTTATTTGAAACTTATCGCTCGACTTCTAAATAAAAGACAAAAATTCAAGATTACGATTATTTGTTATACATTTTAATACTTCGTAATGATATTACCTTGTATAATATCTCCTATATATTTATGAAAGTTTGTTTGCTTGTTTATTTGTGCATCTACACATTTCCACACCGTTAAAGCTAGAATAATCAAACTTTCAACAGATACTTTCTTCACAAATAGGAAGGCCGTAGGCTACTTTTTAATCCCAAATGTTTTATATTAAATGTACAAAAAGTAAAATAACTTTGTATGCTAATGCTAAATATCTTAACACTAGAGATTGGTCAGAAAGAATGGAACAGTTCTTTTCGAACTGTTCTGATGCCTAAACTGTTCAATAAAATAACTGTTCAATAAAATAACTGTTCAATAAAATAACTGTTCAATAAAATAACTGTTCAATAAAATAACTGTTCTCACAAACTTCCTGTTCTCAAAGAACAGGTAACTCTACACCTTATACACAGTGAGAAAGGTGGGAAACGATTACTTCCTTATCCGTAATTGGACGGCGGGTACTTTTTAAACTACGCGTATTTTCGTAAGTCCTACTATTGATTTGAATCAAATTTGGTACGATTGTGGAGGGCTCCCAGAAATAATTCATACGTGGCCGAGTGAATTCTTAAATACCATGTGTCATCTAGAATTCCGATCGGATTTGAACAAAATTTTCCCGGGCAACGCCGGATATTTCTGCTAGTATTAAATACCGTAATTTTCCGATTATAATACGCACCCATGTTTCACGAGTAAAATGTGAAAATTCTCTTATCACTATGTATAACACGCACCTATTTTTTTGTAAAAAATCAATGTAATTTTACCATGTGTACTATAGGGGCAGTTCTCGCCTTGCCGCGAAATGAGATACGTGTGAGAGAGTTTAGAAGAATATCACGTTACGTTCTGACTCTCCCATTAAAGATCGCTACGCTGTATAAAAACAAATGTCTCAATGTCGCCTTTTGTATTAATCTTGTCGGTTGGAATACGAGTTCGCGCTTTGCTGCCAAAATAGATATGTTTGAGAGAGTTTACGAAAATATCACGTTCTGACTCCCGTTAAAGATCGATATAATATATAAAAATCTCAGTTTCAATGTTGCCTTTTGTATTAACCTGTTCCATTGGAATAACAGTTCGACCTTTGCCGCCTGGCGACATCGTTTACGTGAACATCAAGTCCAGTTCATACAGCCGATCGAGGTGTGCAAAATGTTCTCGGCGACGTAATTTACGTAGACGATGAGCGAAAACACAAGAACGCCGAGGAACTGTTTGAGGACAGTGAGGGGAGTGGTAATGAATTCTTAGAATTTAGTAATTCCGACAACTAAAGTAAATAAATAAATATTCTTATTTTTGTTTTTAAAAACAATATTTAAAGGAATGTTATCGAAATGCATTGAAATGTACGATTTATTGGTAAAAACATGTTCGTTATGGAAATGCATTGAAATATACGATTTATTGGTAAAAACGTTCGAAAATATAAATTATTTCCGTACTGAAAAAAGTTGTATGCATTTATAACCATATATCTACAAGATCTGTGAAAAACCAGGTAAGTACTCAAAACCAAATTTTACAGGAGAAGGAAAAGAAAGTTTGAGATGAGACGTAAAATCGGGTAATTAAGATAGAAATGTGATTCTCTCAGGAAATGAACCTCATGTATGTCTATTTTGAGGGGAATTAAGTACAATTTGCCACGTCTTATGGTCTGGATAAAATACTTACCTTCCTGTTCTAGCTACGCTAAAATCGTGACTTACCCGGTTTTTGCCGATTATCATTGACACTAATGATCGAATTACACAGTTTTGAGTGAAGTGGAAAAACATATTTTGCATACATACCACAGATTTTGAACGTGACTAACAATTCTAAATGATCAAAATTTAATCAACATCATGAACATAAATTATTCTCAAGCAAGTTTTTTCATTTTTGTAATCACTTTAATGTTTAATTTAGTATCACTGAATGCTTTCTGCATCTGCATCTACTTCTTCCAAGTCTGGATCAATCGAGGGGATGTTGTCCACTTTTAAGCTTCTGTAAAAATCATGAAATACACTGTCAATTAATGGCAGTAAATCTAAGATGTCCTTCTTTTTCTCCTTGCTGATTGGTACAGGACTGTCATGAAGTAATGGTAGAGAAGCGGGCAGTGATTTCCTACCACGTCTTAGGGTGGACATTTCTCGAAACGATTCTTCTTCAGCCAGTGAATTTTTAAAAAAATGCTTCCCGATTCTTTTGTGTATTTCAGCCAGTGAGTTTCCTTCCACAGGAATTTTCGTCCTTCGGTGTCAGCTTTCTTCATTTGGAAAGGACCATTCCATTTGATCAGGGTTCTAAAGTCAAAGAAATGCTTACTTTCCATAACAAAAACATTCTTACGCCTACAGGACCTCATAAGTTGATACCAGTCATTGGGGTGGTTTATTTTCATTCCTGTTCGCTTCTTCTCCCTCTCAATGACTGAATGACCCGTATCACATTCCATGTGTGTGACCACTGACCAAGAACTTATGGTGAATTTCTCGAATATGTGCACTGTTTTGTAAAGCATAACAGAACATAGACGCTACAATACTATTTCTGTTCTGTCCTCCACAAGTATCTGAGTAGAATATAATGCATTGAATATGGGCTGGTAACTGGAGAATAAACTGGTAGAGACATGAAGCTATTTGATTGCCCCCTCTGCCAGATACAGTTTCATCCCACATAAAACAGGCAGCCTCGCTTGTCTTCAAGTTGTGCAAAGTAAGGTTGAAAGTTCACAGTTGCCTTTTGTAAAAAGACACAGATGTTGTCAAGTAGGGAGTTGGTAGGCACTGCTGCAGATCAAAAGCAAAAACTGCCGTAGTATCATTCCCTTGAGCTAGTTCCTTATCACGTCGCTTGGCTTCGTAAGCTTCCTCAGCAGGTGGTGAGCATCACGTTCCTGAATCACTGTTTCTTTAGCATCTCATTCCACAATATTTATCTTCATTTTCATCAAGTCACACTTGTGGCAGGTATCCTGTTTCGGTTTCTTAAATGCCAGATCGAGTTCGTGGAAACATCTATTATAAAGGGTTAATGATAGGATTTGTAGTAGTTTCCTTGTATAAGTCATACATTTTGGAAATGGTTAGGTCAGAAGATAGGAATCGCTTAGTAGTCCTGTTTCGGCAGTAATGGCTCTCGTAGCTTGGGAAGGAGAGAATGTGATCCCTAACATCTTGTAGGGCCTCCTCTGATGTTTTGTTTGAAGGAGTAGCCTTCCCTCTACCATCAGATGAAATGACACCGGACTGTGAAATTCTCTTTTTCTGAGCCACCCTTTCTATGAAACCTGTCGTCTCACCAAACGTTCTTCGGAAGCATTCCCTACATACTGTGACTACGTTCTATTAGAGATAGACACAAAGTGTCTCCTATAGATTGTATAAGAAGAACTAATACGACTTTCGGTGAAAGATTCATTCCGATATCTTGGTTTGTTCTCGAATTATGCGAAATTACATTTGACATAGGCAAAACACGCGGCAGTCTTTACGCCTACGGGTGACACACAGAACATTCGTGATTTTAACTCACTGTAAAGTTCAGTTATGGGAATGCATTCATTACGACTTCAAAATACACATAAAATATATTCACTAGTATACTCAAATAAATTCCGATAAATATTATTTATTGATTTTTTAATTGAGGAAAGACGATCTTACCGGAAGAATTTAAAGTCCACGAGAATCGCTAAATCCTACACCGCTACGAATTATTTTACGAGCTTTCTTGGATGCTTTTCTTTATTTACAAGTGTCCTTGACTAAGTTTTCGTGAAATACAGGCTTAATAAATACTATGCTTGCAATTTGCAAGCACTCTCTTCTAGTAGTGCACTATGCCTCTTGGGCAATTAAGTCATTCAAAATAACTATGTATAGCATTATACTTACCATTGCGGGCTTCATCTCCTTCTCCGGTAACACAATCAGTTTTTTCCTTATTGTTATTGGCGTCAGAATCTCTACTGTATGATCGTTTCGCCAAATTTACCAAAATCCGCGCACGACTAAACATAGCTGAACGCTTGCCGTAAAAGAACAGGACTTAAATGACTCGAGAAAAAGTGCCCAGTAGTGGCGGTGCGGTAAATATGAGCACATGGGCAATAATTGATAGCATGTAACAGTATCTTCTATCTTCTATACTATCGAAAATGTTACAAATGTTACATTGTCGTAAGTCTGCCTTCCCATCTTCCGGCGCACCGCGGCGTTGGAAATCAAATAGTAAATCAAAGTATCCAGACTTGCATGGTTTTTCACTGACGCAAATAGAAAACACAAAACAGAGCAAAACGATGCAACTAGAGTTCAACGCTTTTTCCTTTGTGAGGTTTCTGTGAATGAAATGGTGTAAGTAGACTTACCAGTAATCGTACACCAAAATTGATTTACCTCATTATTTCCAGCAGCCGTGGCATGGCATTAAATTGATTTACGACTTCCCCGGTTTTACACAAGATGGAACTGGTCAAGACCCATCTTTACTCTCAGTAAACTCGTTTTTCATCAAAAGTTGACTTACCCGGTTTTTCACAAATTCTGTAGATATAATACGCACCCTGACTTTTTGTCAACTATTTCGAGAAAAAAATGCGTATTATAATCGGAAAATTACGGTATAAATATTCGGCAACAATTATAACAGAAATCCCGTCTAGTTCACTATTATTTTAAAATTGATAGCTAAGAAGACGAGCAAACGTTCTCATATTAAATTTCATTCACGTTATGATTACTCTTTTCGTGAAAACCCTATGTTAGCATAGCGGCGAACAATTTTTCTTTCAAAAAAAGGACATTTTGGCATTAAAAACGTATTCAACTGTTTTTACCGCATATTGCCGAACTCATATGGACGCATCAAGTACGAGTCCTTTCTCTCTATTTAATATAGATAAATAGGTGTAGAAAAATTTCTTATCTACAAAATAATTCAAGTTCTTTTAAATGATGGACTTATTGAAGTGATAAAAACTACCCTCTCAAAAAAATCGCGCGAAAAACCTGTCCCGTTTTGTCCCATTTTCTTTGTGGGAAACGTCCCGTTTTCGTCTTGTTTGGATATGGTCAGCCTATTTAAACATTCAAACAAATAACATTAAATCAAATACAATTATGATTAACAATATCGAAACAAGTAATGTTTACGTGTCCCTCACGCAGTTGGAATCGGCTTTTAAAGCAAACCACGCCACGTATCGCTCGGCACTGCGTACGCGACCGAGAGGGCGAGCCGGCGTCCGTCGCCTCGCCTCCCACGCGACGCCGCCGCCGCTATCCCGGCTAAGCGTCCACCCGTTCTCTCCACGCAAGAGAGAGAGAGAACGATAAAATCGAACGTCCGCTCATTCGTTCCCATTCGTCGTCCTCTTCGACGCAAATCTCTCGCGTTATTCGATAGAAAGGAAGAAACGGGAGCGAGACTCCTGTCGCTGACAGCTGTCAAACCGGAAGAGGTTCCAGACTTTCCGACGGCGGAAAACAAAACGAATAAAATGGGCGTCGCGAGGCCTACAAGGAAACGAACGAAGGCGACCTCGAAGAGCACCGACGTCGTCATCGACGCACGCACGTAAACTTGCAACGAATATTCGCTGATGACGCTTACGACCACAGTGCGTGGCCATTGTCGATGCATGACACCTGTTAATCGAAGCGATCACTGACCTACCAACCTCGTGGCCCCCCTCCCTCCCCCCACACGACGCCCGCTGCCATTCCTGACCTGCGTACACGGCGCGCCCACCGCCTCCCCGCTTCGCTCGCACCACCACTCCCACCCACCCCCCTCCACCACCCCCAATGCCACACGACCACAACAAGCAGACCGAAGGCTTTTCGTCCGCTTCCTCTCTCTTCGCACACGCGCACGTCCGGCCGAAGGCGATAATCTTAACTCTAAAATAGTCGCCGTCGGATGTCAATCCGTAGCACTAACCGTTCTTTCGCTGCGGCCTCGCTTGCTTTCGCCGGCCCCTCGTCTGCGCCGCCGTAGCCATGGAGGCGTGTTCGCGGCCTCCGCCCACGCTGTCTCGGTTAGCGCCGCTCTCGTCTCGCCTTCTCCGAGACCCATCAAACAGGGACGCGATGCGAGGACTCTCGCCCACCACCACCACGTTGCATCCAACTCCCGAGCGACGGCACCCTTCCCTTCCGTCGGCACCACCGCGGCCACAGAAAAACACTCCGGGGGGCGGGAGACGCGCCCGCGAGAGCGGGGGTGCGGTTCCCCTCCGCTCCCGTAGATCGCCCGGAGCCCGAAAAAATCGCCCGCACACTACGTCCTAGTCCCGCAGAGACGGCGGCAGGAATGGGAGCGGTCTCGGGAGCGAGGGAGGGAGAGGCCGGAAAAGGAGGGCGTGGGAGAAAGGAGGTCCGGGCGTCGACGCCGACTCTAAGAGGCTTCGGGGCGGAGGGAGTCCGAAAAATCGGACGCGAAGCCGGGAGAGAAGGGCCGTCTCCGCTACCACGTGAGCAGTACGAATGTCACGGAGATCGCACGAAGCGACACACGCGCGCGCACGCACAAACCGTGATGCGGCGGGCGCGTTCGATCTTCCTCCCCTTCTTTTGTTTTTTCCGCTCGCGCACGGAGGGAGCGCGCGAGGCATACGGGAACGACGGCACGATCACTAACTAATGACCTCCCCCTCCTTCGATCTTGCCCCCTCCTCTCTCCGGTACTCCTCACGCGCCAGCGTCGGCGGGATGGATCTCCTCCGCGGCTGCTCTCTCCTTCCCTCCAGGGCATCCCACTTCCTGCTCTCGCCGGCCGAACGGCGTGATCTGCGACCGCCGCGATCCCTGCCGTCCGAGGAGCGAACTACTAGCGCCGCCTTCCCTCCGTCCGACCCACCTCTCTCCCGAGTGCTTTGAAAGGGGCTCGCCCATTGGACGGCCGACTCTCTCTCTCTCTCCTTCCGTCCTTCCCTCCGACAGAGCCTTCTCCCCGGCACGCTTCAGTCTCCGCTCCGACGCTGCCTCGACGCCCCCGCGGTGGGCGGGCGCGTCTCCGCCCGCGCGCACCGCTCCCGTGCCATCTGGCCACGCCCCGTCGAGGCCTTTTCCGAGAGCGTGACACCGCGGAACGCGCGTTTCTTTTTTTTTCGTGTTTTCAGCGATGAGTGAGTGACTCTCGACGTGGAACATCCTAATATCTCCGATCACGGTAATCCGTCACGCTAATGAAAATTCGATATCTTTGCTAAAGGTATCGGCCGCGTAAGGTTTTATCGTGTCTTACCGATATGTCGATATAAAATGACGATTTTTCGTGTATACGGATACGAAAATCATAATGCTGTGAACAATTTGACCGCTGATTTTTTTCCGATATATCGACCATAATGTTGCCGGATGAGTAACTCGCGAGTGCGTACGTCGACTTTGAGGACACGTAGTCGCGTCTGAAACCGTACAATCGGATAATTCAGTATTTAATACAGTAGGAAAAATGAGAAAATATAATGCAAAAATTGAGGAGAGTAAATGATGATGCTCAAACAAAATAATTAAAATGTTACGATATATCGCCGCTATGAATAACATAGGTAAGTACCATATTAGAAGTGGAGCTCAAAAAGATAAAATGCAATATTAACCAGTTAAAAGTCATTTCCTTGAAACACGCGAAGATATATTTCACCATTTGGTTTTTAAGTGATATGTAGATACTAGTCCTCGGCGAAATTATGAAAACTCGAGAAATTTATACCTAACTATATATTAATGTGTCTCCGAAACAATATTTTAAGAAAGATTTTCGCTTCATGCTTGAACACGTGCAAGGTAAAGGGCTATCTACAACTTTGTAGAAGTGTCGGTTTAGTATAATGAGTCGAGTGAATAATAATTAAGTAAACTCCGCTACGAGGCGGCCGACTCCGTCCTGACGGCTCGCATAACTCGCCTGTTATTTTCCTGGTAATTTAACGTGAATAATTAACATTTGAGACGTAAAATTTGTATTCGTTCAGACTGTCTTCTTTCATCATTTGAATACTGAAACCTTTATTACATATTTCGTAAGTAAAATCATTACATTCTACATTTTTGTGTTTATTGACGTTCTGCTTGCTCCTTCATGTGTTGCAATTGTGTATACGGATGTATTAATCTCCAATCAGAATTCTTAACTTACAAATTGATTTCATATTTGGGCGGCACAAAAAAACATTTTTTAAAATTACAGTCAATTTCCAGCTTCCCTCTTTGAGAGCGTTTCATATTCAGCACCATCGCTTAATCCTCCGGTGTCATTACAACCGCCCCCGCAGGTAGGGTTTCCAATACCGGACCACATTCTTCAATACCGGTATTTCGGTATTGGCTCAATACAGAAATTGGTACTACCGGTATTTTGCTATTGGCTCAATACCGAAACCGGTACTACCGATATTTTGCTATTGGCAAAAATTTTTACCGATATGTTTTTAAAATAAACGTTTGTGTTTTTTTAATGATATTTATTTTTACTTATGTTATTACATTTATAGTTGAACAAAACAAAACAAGAGAAATCTAATGCAAAGAAAAAAGGTATATAATTTAAAACAATATTTATAAGGTAAATAACATCAGTAAGACATCTATTTTTCTTTTTTGGTTTTATTAAAATAAGCCCTTTAAAAAACATAAATTGTCGATAATTTCGTCTGATAGTAATGATCTAATTTTTTTACGAGCGATCCTGCTGCAGAGAATGCTCTTTCTGACTCCACACTTTTGGGTCGAACCGTTTTTAAATAGGCATTGACAACATTGAGATATTTTCCTTTGACACCTCCTCCCTCGTAATACTTAATCTCAGCATGAATAACGTTTTCAAGGCTCTTCTTTCTTTTCTTATTTGATTTAGAAGTATGATCATTGGTTTGTTTGCTATCCAAAAGTTTTCGTTGGAGTTTTTCCTTGAAGAATAATTCGTCATCTGAAATTTAAGTAGTTACATCTTCTGTTGTATACCTATGTACAATGTACATAGTACATGTTTTCATACCGTAAATATTTTTTGCAAATGTAAGCTAGGATCAAACATATCAAAGCATTTAAAGGTGAACAAATGATGATACACCTATGATTCATATAACTGATGTAAAATTTGATCATAGATGTCAACCCTTGCGGGAACTCATTTTATGATTAAAAAATCTGATATGGCCAACACATGACTTTCTCCATATTTGGGGTATAGATATTTAAATTATTATGAGTAGCATTATAAGGCAAAATTATTATTTCGTATCGTAAAAGAAGACACGTCGTTGCCGTATATTACGTATATTTTGAATGTTTACAGAATTCACCGCTACATGGTGTTGGCGCTGTATACTGGTATTAAGATAAAGCGAAATATATCCGAAATACATGGTTCTACGAAAGTTAGTTTCAAACAAAACTTGGAAGAAATATTATTCTCTACAACTTTGGTCCTTACGAAGATTACCAATAACGATGTTGTTAAGGAGATATTTAACGGAAACCGAAAAACCGGTTATTTATAAATAACTCCTAAACAATAACTCCTATAGAAAATTGTTTCAAATTAAAACTGTAGGAAATTACATTCTCTATATCATTATTATAGAATTGTATATAGAATAATGATGTTTTAACAAAGAAATATCGCAAAAACCGAATCGGGTTTCGAATAAACCGCGACTTCCGATTATCCGTTATTGTCCAAAAACTAATCAGTTCTTTGTGCTCATGTTCAAGTGTTATATATGAAGTTTGGTAACGATATGGCATGTACTTTTTGAGTTAGAGCGCCCAAAATAACATACACACACACAGACATCATTCCGAAAATACTCTAAACGTGTTCTAGGGACCTCGAAACATGTATTTCCGTTAAAATCTCGAAGTCGATTTTTTTCATAAATACAATACTTTCCCATTACTACGTATGGAGAAAGTAAAAACTCAGTGAATGAATTTACCTAATGAGAACATGGATACGATAATGGTTCAAACATAAAGGGAAAACATTCTGTTATTCAAAAGCGCATTCGTGATATAAATCCAAGAACTTTCTATGTTCCGTGCAGCTATCATTCTCTCAATCTAGAAGGTAATTATTGCAATTACTAGCATAAGTGCCCGTTGAATTTCAACGGGTTTAATGAATCTAAATTTTCGTCAATGCAACGTAAAAATAGCAAGAATAAAATTGTGCAGTTTTAACCATCGAATATTTCTATATTATAAGTCTGTTTTAATTAAACAACTAAAATCTCACAGAAATTCCTTGTGAATAAAATAGTACCTATCTTTCTACTAAAATAGTCATTGTTATTATTTTTAAATTGATTATAGCATTAGGATTTCAATTTCATTAAATAAGCAGAATTCCGGTTCCAAAAAATTGGTTCAATCTTCAATTGCCTCTGATAATACTTTAAATAGATTTTGGAATATAATGTACCTCAATATCGTTTATCGTCTGCCTTCTCATTTTCCGAAACAACCACTTTCACCAGTTTTAAATGGATTTCAAACTTAGAAGAGAACTTGATTTAATTCAGTTAAAATAACCACAAATTCCAAAGAAAATCCATTTATAATATGGAATGTTAACCTAGAATTCATTCGTTCTGAAAAGTGAATAAAAGTACCTACCATGTACATATATTTCTTTCAACTAAAATAGCCACTCTTAACAGATTTTAATGGATTAATGCTTTAGCATTTCAATTTCATGAAATAAGCAGAATTCCGGTAACAAAAAAATTTGCTCCAGCTTCAATTGCCTCTGATAATGCTTTAAATAGATTTTGGAATAAAATGTACCTTAATATCGTTTAGCGTCCGCTCACCACTCTGGACTTCTCAGTTTCCGAAACAACTACTTTCAATGGTTTAAAATTGATTTTTGCTTTGAAATATATATACTTGAGTCAATTCACTACAACTTCCGCTTTACATACTGTAAATTTCCAATGTAACTCCTTTTATAATAGGCAA